>MU730567.1:0-27200 GCA_026770625.1 Nicotiana glauca
GAACTCAAAAACGGAGCAAAATCATACTTACGAATTTGAGAGAGAGATATTGCGAAGTAGGATGCAATATATTCAAAAAAAAATTGTTCTAGAGTATATTTTCATATATGTCCAAGATGCAGCCTTGCCTCACAATTTATAGGTAAATATTAGAAGAGGTGTCTTGAAAAGGTGCCTTTTCAGAAAATTCGCGGCCTGCCGCGGTTCTACCGCGATCGCGGTGGAACCGCGGCCAGAGAGCCTTTCTGAACCTCACTGCCGCGGTTCTACCGCGATCGCGGCAGAAACGCGGCCAGCGAGGTTCTCTGAAATTTTCAGCAGAGTTCTGGCGTACTTTCAGCAGTCATTTGGTATTTAATTAATTATTAAATAATTAAATAAATTTTGTCCAAAAATAATCTTATCGATCGATCATTTGACAAATCCAAATCCAAATCCAAAGCCAAAGCCAAAGCCGAAGTCGAGCCGAGCGAGCAATGACGACGGCGCGAGGGTTCATTTCTTCAACTCCTTTTAAGAGCTTTAAGAAGTGATTCTATATATAAGCACACAAATGTGGTTGTCCCTCACCAATGAGGGACAAAGTGCAAGACAAAATTCACTTCTTCAAATTTTTATTTTTCCTCTATTTTATTTCCCTCCATTTTCAATTCACACTTCTTCTACTTTAAAGCCAAATGGCTTAAAGTCTCCAACATTTAGAGCCCCTGAAGCACGAGTTCTTTTCTTCTTTGAACTTTCAGCTTCTGTGTTTTCTTCTTCTCCTCAGTGTCCTTTGCTATTGTTGCCTCCTTCATCTTTGTACTTCTTCTCTGCACAATTAGAAAAATGGCCAACACTTCTACTGACCCTGTGATGTTGGCTGCGGATGCGCCTCTTATTAAGGAAGGGATGGCCATGGTGTAAGATGAAAACTTTCCCACCATGAATGAGATAATCCCATGCTCAGTGAAAGCTATATCAGACTTCAAAGGCCTACCTGAGGATAAACCTGAACCTGTCATCTCAACGGTGGATGTGGCGGCGATTATTGTGCCAAGAACTAAGTGGCGAGTCCCAAATCATGTTGAAATAGTTCCTACTGGTAGTGATGTAGTCCAAACAACCACCTAGGGTACTGCACATTCTACGAGTACCCGTTTGTTGTTGGCTACATGCTTACTCTTCCCTCTTTGGCAGAGGATTTTTGTCGTTTCTATAATGTATGCCCAGCTCAGCTCTCTCTGTACATATATAAAAGCTTCCTCATGCTTATTAAATATGAGGAGTTGTGTAGCCGTGGTATCTCTCTACGTCATGTACTTTACCTCTTCGCCCCGAGTTTTTATAGGGGCACGATGATTTATATGTGCCATCGGGGGACCAAGGGGTTGGTAGTGAAGATGGATGATAAAACTAATCATCGCTTTTGGAAAAATTTCTTCTTCGTGAAGACGGCGCAAATGGTATCGAAACCCCAGCGTCCTCGTGGTGTGGAATTTTGCTCATAAGCATTTCCCTTCTAAAATGACTGTTGTTTACTTTTGGGGTAATCTGATCGTTCTTTTTCTTTCTTTGCAACCTAACGATATCCTCCTTCACCACTTGTAGACATTTATGACTGGAAGAGTCGGGTTTTTCCCCATACTATGGTGATTCACGAGTAGTCGTATTTCCATGAAACATTCGGACGTAAACTGGTGGTCGGTGACTCACCTTCAGCTTCAATTGTTGGCTCTTATACCGTTCTATCCTCTTATCTCTCTTATTTGTTTACAGGTCAAAGGGAGACAATGAGAGCGAGGGCTCCTACCCTCGCTTTCCGCCAGCTGGGTATCTCGGTCGAGCCTGTTCTTGTTGCGGATGCAAGTGAACCCACTCAAACCGCCGATGTCTTATAGATTTTGACTTCGCGTGGGCTTAGTAGCCTCGTTTTCCCAGCTCTTGCAGTTCATTTAGTAGACGAGTCATTAGAGGATGAAGACGATGAAGCCCCTTTATATAGACGGAGGATAGTGGCTGAGACCGAGGGACCTTTGAGAGGTGAGCTCGCATTGGAGATGTCCGAATCGGACGGGGGTACTGATTTGCGCGTTGAGACCATGCCTCCTCCGATCGTGTAGTTGGCTTCTTTGGAAGGGGGACAAAGCTCGAAAGTCGTTGCAATCATTTCAAGTGGTCCGTCGACTTCGTAATGGGCTCGTGCCTCTTCTTCAGTCGACGAGAGGGCTAATGGCATGGTTGTAGATGACAACGAGTCAAGTTCGGATATTACCCCCAAGGATATAAGAATATTTGAAGAGGGGTTCACTCGGGTGGAAGAGGGGGCGAACAGTTCCTCTCGCGTGATCAAGATTTCCCCAGACTTAGACTTGTTGGAGGACACAGTGAGCCTAGTGCCCCAATTTGTCGTTCTTTATTTCACTACCGAAAGTAGGGCCCTTCAGGAGATCAGCGATGCTGGCCTACCACGGGGCGTATCCGGAATGGCTTTGAGGGTGAGTTCTTTATTACTTTCTTCGTTTCACGTCTTCTACTCTCGCTGACTTCTATTAATCCTCTTTTCTTTCTTTATACTTTTATTTTGGAGACTGATAGTCTTCACCGTAAGGAGAAGCAGGTTGCCGTCTTCCAGAAGATGGTTTCAAAATACTACTAATAGTGAAAAGTGTTGTAAGATGCATACATGACTTAGGGAGGGCGGCGATCCTCAGTCCCTTAGGGAGCAGTTGGAGTGAAAGGACGAGGACTTAATGTGGTCCATGAGCAGATGCAGCGAGCTTGAGAGGATGAAGAAGAAGAGCTCTAAGTGGGAAAGGGCGTTTCGGCTGAGTGTGTTGATCTTCAAGAGAAGGTGGTCGCCCTGTGAGCGGAGCTTGAGTAGAGTGATTCTAGGGTCGTTGGTCTAAGTGTTGAGATGGCGGAGAAGGAGACCGCATTGGAGGGGAAGATGGTCGAAGGAGCTCGAGTAGAGGCCCTGGTGAGGTCTGCAGCATTGGAAGATTCTATCCACATTCTCAGGCTTGAGCGCACAACTGACATGGGAACGACTGCTCTGAGGGAGGCGCAGCTTGATGATAATAGACTAGATTTATATATTTTGGAGATTCTTTTTACCCCAGCTTTATCATGTTTCAATGTTATAAAATAGTTAAATGATGAAAAATTATCTCTAATGGTGACTTTTGTGTTTTACAGGAGTGCAATACCCAAATG
The DNA here is from genome assembly GCA_026770625.1 of Nicotiana glauca. NCBI lineage: Eukaryota > Viridiplantae > Streptophyta > Magnoliopsida > Solanales > Solanaceae > Nicotiana > Nicotiana glauca. The sequence continues at coordinate 3,196 of MU730567.1, forward strand.
AAGACTTATGATGGTGATCGGGGCAAGAAGTGGAACTAGTGGACGAATTAAGGGAATGAAGCTCGGCATGGAACAGGGAAACCTCATTAGCGCGGCCTTAGCGCGGCCGCGCTAGCCCAGTAATCAGAAGTAGAATATAACCCCACTAGCGCGGGTAGGCCGCGCTAGCCCAGTAATTAGAAGTAGAATATAACCCCACTAGCGCGGGCATTAGCGTGCCCGCGCTAGTCCAGTTCCGGGAGACTAATTTTCAGGGGTAAACGTGGAAGTCTGGGGGGAAAATTCACTTAACCTATAGAAGGTCAAGCTCATCCAATGATGTATTATCAGGTTTTTCACAGTTTAGTGGAAGAAAAGGAGAGGCAAGAGGCAAGGAGGATTATTCACCAATGAGTTCTTCTTTTCTTCCTTTTGTTTTTACGATTTGTGATGAATTTGAATATTATTGTGATGAACACTAGTATGAGTAGCTAAATCTTTTGTCTAGGGTTTTGATAGAACCTATTGATAGTAGTTGGATATAACAAATCTCATTATGTTCCTTATATATCACTTTTGTCTAGCAGGGACAAGGCACTTAAACAATTCTATCGTTCAAGGATGGTGTCGAGCAAGGAGAAATTACAAGGAACTTAATATTTTGTCTTTTTGGGGATATGTATATGCGTACAATTACAATGCACAATGAAGTGTCGAGTAGTATATATGTAATTGAATTTTTATTAATGATAATATTTATAATATTCGGCTTGATAAATTCATTTGGTGTTTGTCAAACATTATTAGTTACTTTAATATTAATAGTCAATTGATATGAATATCTCTATATGAAATTATAGAGAATTAGGTTCCTACTGGCATGGAAATGCATATAATTTTGGTTGTTATAATTATTGAGAAAATAGCTTTTAGTGGCGACATAGTTTTGTCAAAAAATTGGTAATTGTTGCGATATATAAGTTGCCACTGAAGGTCAAATTCTTTTGCATCGACTTTAGTCGCTATAGAAAACATTGTGTCTTTCATGGTTAAACTTCTGTGGCCGCTTTAGTCGCTAATAAATAACATTTATAGTGGCGACATAACCTTGCCACTGAATATAGATATTTTTTGTGAAACCTTTAGTCACTACTAAAGGCATTTTTAGTGGCGACAAAACCTTGCCACTGAACATAAATATTTTTGTGGGGCCTATTGTCGCTGCTAAAGGTGAATATATAGTGGCGACCCATCTACCATTTGTTCTTATGAAACTATTTTTTATCGCGAGTTTTTCAGCCTTTTGTGGCAACTCTATCGCCACAAAATATGTTCTTTTAGTGGCGACATCAAATGTTGCCACAACAAACCTTCAGCTACGCTTTTGTTTGTGGCAATATAAAAGTCGCCACTAATAATTTTTAGCAGCAACTTCTAGCGATTTAGTGGCGACTTTAGTCGCCACAATAAGCGTAATTTCTTGTAGTGGGAGGCACTCACTTCTGTAATAGAGCCTTCGAGAAGTTGCTTGCAAAGTATGATGTACGACACAAGGTGACTACCCCTGATCACCCGCAAACTAGTGGGCATGTTGAAGTGTCCAACAGAGAGATAAAGAGTGTGTTAACCAAGACTGTGAACGCCACAAGAACTGATTGGGCGAGAAAGCTAGATGATGCACTCTGGGCCTATAGAACTGCTTTTAAAACACCAATTGTTATGTCGCCATATAAGTTGGTATTTGGAAAGGCTTGTCACTTGCCAGTGGAACTTGAACATAAAGCGTGGTGGACATTGAAACAGCTGAACTTAGATATTGAGGCTGCAGGCACAACAAGAATCACTGAATTGCATGAGCTCAACGAGTTCAGACATCTTGCTTTCGAGAGCATAAAGTTTTACAAGGAGAGAATGAAGAGGTTGCACGACCAGAACATTGTTGAGCGACATTTCAAATCCGGGGACATGGTATTGCTCTATAACTCAAGACTACGGTTGTTCCCTGGTAAGCTGAAGTCACGATGGTCTGGTCCATTTCGAGTAGTAGAAGTTCTCCCTTCAGGAGCTGTGGAGGTTGCCTCGGAGAAAGACTCACACATTTAGAGTCAATAGGCAGAGGTTGAAGTAATACATAGGCATGAAAGAGCCAAAGGAAGTGACTGAGACAAATCTGACGGAACCTTAGAGGTCGAGTGAGCCTTAAATGCGCTTATCTGTGTCGTGCTGCGACGTTAAATCAGGACCTACATGGGAGGCAACCCATTGAATTGTTGTAATCGTCGTGCCGCGACGTTAAATCAAGCGCTGGTTGGGAGGCAACCCAACATTTATAGTTTTTTTAGTGGAGATATTAGCATGTGCAGAAGTTCTAGAAAAGGGGTGGGCAAAAGCTTTCACGAAGAAAGAAAACAAAATGATGGCACTGGGAACACCTGGACTAGCGCGCTCGCGCTACACTCTGAGCCTAGATAAGAAGATTTGAAGCAAATCCTAGCCAGAGATAATTTATCCTAGATCCGAGATAGGGATAAAAACAAGCCTGCATAACTGAACATAAAATTTGATTATAACAATGATTAACTCTCGCCGCATAAGAAAAAGATGATGATTTTAATGATATTAAATGATAATGAAGAACACATAGATAAAAAGGGTCACCGTTCTCGAATAAGGTTCACCTCTATACATTAGACACAATGCCACTAATGATGGATAATGAAGATCTGAGCTTCCTTTCTTCTTATTCTTGACCAGGGATAGAGATGAATCATCTCTCGTTCTCTCTCAAGATATGTCTATTTGAGTCTGTGAGTCTTTTTCAGCCCTCTTTTGTTATTCTCTCTCATGATATTTATATGAAAACCCTTTCTTTACCCAACGGTCTTGACCGGAATATTTAAATTCTTGGAATATTCCTCTTGAAATGTCTAAAGGTTAAACTTGCCGTTCAGGCTGAATGGAGTACTCGACCTTGACCGCAACTGAATCACTCGTTAGTGTATTGCTTAGCATGCGTGACCTCGGCTCGGTTAGGTCTTGGTCTTCCTTCCTTAAGTGAGACTCTTCTGTTCAGATTTCGACCTATACAATACGTATATTAGATTTTTGAATATATTCCATCATGTCCAACATTAAATCTTAAATAATACTCTCTCTTCTCCATGCTATTTATATTTGAAGGAGTCGTTTGGTTTACGAACAACTTGTATTCGGATAATACTACGGAATCATCATAGCAGTTTCGGCTCAATTGTTAAAATATTATCCACTATGGTCCAATCTTTGGGGTCTAACAGTTTTGTTCCTCATAGGCTGCAACCAAACAGTATTCTCAAAGGTGGTTTGGTACAATGAATAAGTAAAAATTAATTCGGAGATAAATATTTAATATCGTCTTATTTCTTATTTAGTTACTAATTCTAAAATAATTATTTCAAAATTAAAAATAATATCGGGATAACTCATACCTATCATATGGTGGAATAATAATCACATGATATATAAGTTATTCGTGGATGAAGCAATAACATTAACAAATCCAACTATCAATAAAAAAAATATTAATATAATTAATCTTAGTATAACTTGTCTTCAAACTAAATGACCCTCAATATTTAAAAATTTTGTTTCTCCTTATATGATCACTTACTTTCTCCTTTCATTCCGATACTAAATTTGCTCATGAAAAGTTTTATAGCGAATTTCTTTCAAGTTCAACCACCAACAATTCTTAGGCTTATGGGTGTTCATGGTTCGGTTTGGATTGGTTTTTCTCTAAAAAGAAACCAAATTAAGTAAGTCGGTTTTTTAAATATTAGAACCAAACCAAACCAATTAAGTCGGTTTTTTCTATATTTGGTTTATGTCGGTTTTTTGATTTTTTCGGTTATTTATCGGTTTTTTTTTAAATATAAGACATACACGACCAAACATATATTTCGGCGACCACATCAACATAACACTATCAAATCAATTGCCCTTTGAGAAATCTATTATTTACCAAGATATATTGATGATAATTGAATCAAATTGCGATGAATAATTTAAGGACTCAATTAACAATATATTATTTTTAATAAGAAATAGATTCTTACACTTAACAAAAGAAAACTATCATTTAAACTAGAATGTAAAGGTCAAAAACTGTACTAAAAGTGCAAACAATTAATATTTACTATAAAACAATTAAAACTTTGTATAAAAGTATACATATACATATGTGTAATAATAAATTTAAAATAGTTACTCATATATTCAGTTTGGTTCTTTTTTTTTTTTTTTTGCGNATACATAAAATTTTAAAAGCCGCTACAAGTTTTTAACATATGTATATGTATACAAGTTTTTAAAATAGTTAAAAACGCTACAAGTTTGAGTGGTCAGAAGGTCATTTCGCTTTTTTTTTTTAATTAAAATCAAAACCAAACCAAATCTGATCGATTTTTAAATTTCAAAATCAAAATAAAAAAATATCGATTTCTTTGATCGGTTTAGTTTGATTTTCGGTTTGATTCGGATTTTTCGAATTTTCATGAACGCTTCTACTTAGTCTGTTAGAATAATACCTTAGCTTGAAGATGTCAACAGTACTTCATGCCTATGTCACTTCCATCTATATTTATTGTCATTTTTCTTTTTAAGTCTTGGAGGTCAGCTCCATGATCAAGTCCAACGGTAAAGACAATATACTCAAACTTTCAATTGCGAAAAATTCATAAACAATTAATTATTTTGGTAAAATATGTCAAAAGATCTCCTGATCTCTAGACCCGAAGTCAACCTTGGTATGCAAGAAACCTAACATGTCAGAGTATTATTCCTGTCTCCATGCAGTAACCTTTTGACTAGGGTAAACATTTGCAGCTCTAATTCTTGTTTAGTACTAATCTTTTTATAATCCTCCACTAACATATTATAAAATATTAAAAATAACTACTTCTCAAATCAAGAACAAGAATATTAGAAAAGAAAATGAGGGGGAGTTGTGTTTGCCTCGAAATACGAGTAATAATTAAATTTATTTGTGGTTATAAAGATACGTGATTTAATTCAATACTAATTAATAATGAAGAAATCAAACGTATAAATTAAAAAAGTAAATTGAATCAAACAAGTGCTTAAGCAAGTCTTGACCTCGAGCTATGATGGACCCGAGGTTGATCAACAAGAACAGTGAAGTAAAGACAATAAGTTAAGAGACAATTCTGACGAGTAATGAGCAAGAAAGTATGAGAGTATATTCTTTTGCCAATGATGATCCTCCTTACAAATGGTTGGGTCCCCTTTATATAGTAATGGAATCTTCAATAAGGTACAATCATAATTGTAATAGGGAATCTTATTATACAACTGTCTAACCGCCTAATACAAATCCTTTTCGGAATTTATGTCGTGATCCTAGGGCCATCGCGTGAATCTTGCTCTTTCTATTGTGGGACCATGAAGGTATTATCTCGAGGTCGGTCATACTTGGCCTTGGTGTTCATCGAGCAATTCGATCTTCGAAGCTTGTACTCTATCATTGCGCTCGTGCCCGGTCTAATTCGATCTCGCTCTTGAAGTGACCCTGGAGCCCACGAAATTGAGTAGTCCCGATTTCTCCCGTATACAAGTTGTGAACCATAAGGTCTCATCAACCGAGTCAATAACGCTAGGTATATTCAAGCTTTGGTGAACAAAGTTATTTGATACTTCTAGTAATGCGAGATAGTTAGTACCCACTATAATTAGTCGAGATGTGTGTAAGCTGACCAGGACACCACGCCATCGGAAAAAAAAAGAGGGGAATATCTCAAACTAGAGAATAAGGAAAGTCTAATTTTGTGTGACTTGGTTGTTAAGCTCCTTGACCAAGTCTAACAGTATAGAAAACACACTCGAATTTCAATTGCAAATACTTCATAAACAACTACTTAATTACTTATTCTATTTAAAGATAAGTAGATGACACAAACAAAGACCCCACGAGATATATCATGCATAATATATTAAGATATCTTCAATATGATCTCAAGACCTAAAGTCAACTTAATCTATGAAACCTAACATGTCATAGTGTTTTTTTTTTCCTCACATGCAGTTGTACGAATTGGGTAAACATTTGCAACTTAAGTTCTTGTTTTAGTTCTCCAAGAACATTTAAAAAAAAAGATATATTAAATATAGAGGCATCCCAAATTAAGAACAATAACGTATTAGAATTGAAATTTTCAGATCAAATTTTAAGAAAATTATTTATTTCGTAGAACAGATGCGGGTAGTCTTTCATAATTCCGAGAAAAGAATCCATAATCTTAATTCTTAATTAAATACATATGTCGTTTGCCTTTAGGTATTTATTCATTAAAAATAAATACAAGCTGCCAGGACATAGTAGCAATATTATTATTCTCTATAGGAAATTAACATAAAGAAATGATTTTAATAGATCCGATCAGCAGATGGGCTTAACACCTTTTCCCATTAGTATATTGATAATTAATACAAGTGGGGCAACTTTAGTTTGCCTTTTCGTGTTTAACTTATTACTAGGTGTGTATATAGATCGGGTTGGTTCGGATTTTATTAAAACCAAACCAAATCAACTATATCGGGTTGGATTGATTCGATTTTGTCAGGTTTTTCGGGTTTTTTTGTTATGTGAATATTATTTCAATCTTACTTTGTTAAACTTTTTATAAGTAAATATGTGTTTAGTAAAAATTAAAAAACTTGACAAACATATGATCTATTTAAATATTTTTATGGTAGTATTTTGTTAATAACACCTGATAGTTATTTTTTTAGTCCTCTAACAATAATTTTTCGTTGATGTATACTTAAAAGGTTAAATAAATTTAATAATTAAACATAAAAATTAACATGATGCCTAATTAATTATAAGTTCTATTTAATTTTAGATTATCAAAATACCACTTCAAATTTGAAAAAGATATAAGAATTTAATAAATCTTGATATATGAACAAGGAAGAACAAAAAAATTGACGCATTTCAGTAACACTTGATAAAAAAGTAATTATATAACCCATTATTTAAGGTTAGTAAAATTGGAGTACTTCATATTCTATTAAATATTACATTCTATAAGAGAATCCCAAATATTTCTAGAATTTTTGTAAAGAAAATTCTATATAAAGTCTTAAAAGTATATATAAAAATTATATATTTATATGTCGGTTTGGTTCGTATTTTTTTACTCAATACCAAACCAAATCAAACCAAACCTAATCGGGTTTTTTAATCGGTTTGGTTTGACTTTTTGGTTTGGTGCGGTTTTCCGGTTCGGTTTGTACACCCCTACTTATTACTACTTGTTTTCAAGAATTTGAATTTCAAAAATTCAATTATATGATCGAGTTTTAACTCCATCTCAAAGAAATTAAATTTAGAGAATAATCTTCACTCACATGCAGTCACCTTCAAACAGGCTGTATATATGTGGGCCATTAATTTGGAGTTGGAAGAGTAAATTTGTGTCAACAAACATACACAAAGAATCTTCTTTTCCTTTCTCAGAAGAACAACAAAGACAAAAAAAATTATAAATAAATAATATAAAAAAGGCCCCATTTGGTTTCAGAAACTTATTTCAATTTTTTAGTTTTAATATAAAAAGTAAATCTGATTTATTTTGAAACAAAAATCGATTTGAAAGAGAACACAAAATATATGAGAAATAAGAGAAGTTCATTTACTTTCAAGAAAACTAGGAGTACAAATGCTTCTAAAAGTAAGAAGATATGTTTGGTACTCCCTTATTTATCACTTTTATTTGTCCACTATATTAAAAATATATTTTAATTTTTACTTGTTTATTTTAGCAATAATCAAGACAAAACCATATATTTTTTTCTTTTGTTTTACACTTATCATTAATTACACACTTCACAAATATTTTTCAAGACTTGTCAAAATAATATCATTATTATGGATTACTATGGTAAAATATGCACTTCATCAATTAACTTTTAACGGGCATGCAAAGTCCATTATCGTGAAAGGAGAGAGTATTAATTAGTTTTTCTAAACGACTAAGCATTGTTATAAAAATTTTGCTTTCCGAATAATCGCTTTGAAGAATCTTTTTACCAAAATTAAATAAACTAATTCAGTGACATACCAACGCTAAATTTCAAATGGAAAGAAGTTACTTATATCTGGTGCTTGCACCAAAATATAATATAGGCTTGGCATTACATTTACATTTGTTATTATTTATGGTTAATTAACGCATATTCTCATTTTAATTCATCACTCGACTCTGTGCATATTCTCATTTTGAGACAAGAGGGGTTGCTCTGATGGTAAGCAACCCCCACTTCCAACAAAGAGGTTGTAAATTTTGACACTCATTGGCCATTGCACTAAGAGTTTGTCTTGTGTCAAGGGTTGTCAACCCCTTGTATATATTTAATTTTTTTAAAAAAATACCTATTTATGCAGTATTATTTTCCGGCGAAGGGGTGTCGGTTGATACCCCTCGGACAAGGGTAGCTCCGCCCCTGACGGAATTGACCATATTAACCTTCTTATCTCACATAAACACTCCTAACACATATTCCAACACTATTTACTCCAAAGACAATATAAAAAAAAATAATTAATTCATTCTTGAAATCTGAAAAAATTACTTATTTTGAACCGGATGGAATATTGTTTGGCTAAATTTTATACCCAGTGGATTGTGGAAGATTTGCACCAAAATACTGACACTTACCCATTTTTCAGTATCTCCAAAGTAGGAGCTAAAAGATCTTCAAAATTTGCATAAAACGCCTACACTAATAGGGAAAATTAAAAACTATAGAATATTATAGGGTAGGATTTAAAATTTATGAATTACTACAACGATCTCAAACTAACATCAGTAATAATTAGATTAAGAGTAAAAATTTTATAAATATTTTGTGAATTTTAAATACGCATACAAGCTACTGGTTCGTGTAAACCCATATCTCATGGGTTAGATCCGCCAATAGGGGTGTTCATAAAAACCCGAAAAATCGAACCAAACCAAATCGACCAAAAAAATCGATATTTTTTGGTTTGGTTTGGTTTTGGTTTTGAATTTTAAAAACCGATCAAATTTGGTTTGGTTATGGTTTTAATCAGAAAAAAAACCTAACCAAACCGACTATAGGAGTAGCTATTTCAAATTTATTATTACACCTATATATATGTATATTTTTATGCAAAGTTTTAAAAATTTTATAGTAAATGTTAATAGTTTGCACTTTTAATATAGTTCTTTACCTTTACATTCTAATTTGATTGGTAGTTTTCTTTTGTTAAGTGTAAGAATCCATTTCATGTTAAAAATAATTTTTTAATTGAGTCCATAAATTAATTATCACTATTTAATTCAATTATCATCAATATATCTTGGTAAATAATAGATTTCTGAAAGGGCAATTGATCTGATAGTGTTACGTTGAAAATGTGGTTGCCAAAATATGTGTTTGGTAGTGTATGTCGTATATTTAAAAAAAACGACAAATAACCGAAAAAATCAAAAAACCGACAAAACCCGACATAAATCGAATCGAGAAAAAACCGACTTAATTGGTTTGGTTTGGTTTGGCTCTAATATTAGAAAAATCAACTTACTTGATTTGATTTTTTTTTCGGAAAAATCGATCCAAACCAAATCATGAACACCCCTATCCGCCACTACAACAAATACGCAGTAAATAGTTCCGCCACTACAGCAAATACACAGTAGATTAAATAGTTACCCTGTCATGCGCTCGATATTGACATTAGACCAACTAAATTAACTTTTATTTAAAAAAATAAAGTTAAGATATGTTTACTTAATAAGGGCACCACTCTATATCTTGCACCAAATTCAAATTTGGTGCAAGAAATGATATATTTTTGCTTCAATGCAATATTATTTTTTGCTCTATTATAGAGTAGGTGCAACACTATTCATCACTCTATATTTTGTTTAATATTATTTTATTCAATTCTTTTATTTTTGAATTTTTAATTTATCATATATTGTGTATATAATTAATTTTTATATTAAGATCTTTATAATTTTAATTTTATATCCTATTTTTTGATATACTAATTTTTGTATATATTATATTTATATAAAATTATAAGTTAATTTTATTATTATTATAGTTGTATAAAAAGAAATATAACCATTATTTAAAAATAAAAAATATAAATATAAGATATCTAATGCACCAATTGAAGATGCACGTGAATGTCTAGCTCTTACGGTAGAAATGGTAGTAGATGAAGATCGCCGATTTGAATAATTTTTAACTCGATACAAAAAAATTAAGGATAAAGATGCGCATTTCGCATTTCGTAATGCATTAATCGAGCATTTATGGGAGAATAAAGGCGAAAATTAATATTTATGTGGTACTTAAATTAAATTTAATTATGATGTAATATTTATTTAATTATCTTTTATCAATGATTTCACTTTTTGTTAATTTATTCTTTAAAATAATTTTATAATAAATAATTATATAAGTAGTGAAGGTGAATTATATATAATGAATATGAAAAATAGAAAAAAAATAATATTAGTTTGAAAGAAATAAAAAATAAAAAATAAATAGAAGATAATAATATAATATAGAAAATAGAGAAAAATTGATGTAAAAAATAATGTAATGATTAGAATAAATTTGATGTTACACCATTTTACTATGAAATTTGGTGCAAATAATAGTGCTAGCGTTAGGAGACGGCATAAGCTAAGTGATAAATATGTATAAAAATCACAGATTTGTAAACACCGATAAGTTTTTACCAGGTTCCTCTCTCTTTGACAAAATCAAGGAACAAAACATCATAATCAAATATTAATTCATTAAACATCAGTAACAGTGTATCCCAAGTTAACACTTAACAACCCCAGCTAAAACTATGAACAGATGTGATTTTCCGGTTTTACCCTTCGCCTAACTACAAAGGTGATATTACAAGAAAGGGCCTAGTAATCTAGTACAATACTACTGCATTACATTCCTGATTCAAGGGTAGGAAAGCCAGAAAAAGAGTCAAATCCAAAGACACCCGAACTACCGTCAACAATCACCGCAGACGGCGATTGTACGGCGGACATAGTCCCCGCCAGTGGTTGAGCCATAAACGATGAAGTGGGGTCCAGTAAAAAAGCTGATGTGTCAAGAGTAGGCAAGCAGCTAACTTGCTGAACCCGGTCAACCGGTCGTCTCGGCTCCGGCTTCAGAACAGAAGCAACCGTCACGTGTCCGTTTCCACCCATTCTCACTCCGGTCACCTGCTGTACCATCTGCCGGAAACTATCCACGTCCGCTGTTATGTACGTTGTCGACGCGCGCTTCGAGGCGCGTGTCTTCCGCTTGGTAACCTTCTTGCTCAGCCCGCCGGCGTTGTTGCTCCTCCGCTTCGACACGGCGGATTCGTTCTCCGTCGAACCGCCGGAAACCGTCGGCCCTGAGGCAGCACTCGGGGTCTGAAACGACGTCGTTAACGTTGGCATAATCATCTCAGCTTCTGGGTTTGAAAATGATTTTTGGAGCACTTTGGTTAAAGTTTCAGTTTCTTTAACGAACATGTCCTGAAACCATACATCGTTAAATGTAGAACGAAAACCCCATGGCTCCATTGTCATCAAATTATCAGAAGACGCCATTTTTTTTCCAAATTTTTGCTAAACAAGTGTTTGAAATTAACGAAATGGACTTTTTTTAAGCTCAAAATAGTCTATAACATTAGGTTTTTTCAGAGAAGGTGTGAAAAGAGTGGAGAGTTATTGGGATGGGGGGCGAGGGGGAGGGAGAGATAGAGAGGAGATACGTGAGGAGAAAAGAGAATATATAGAAAGGAAGGAACCGCGTTTTCTGGGGACACGCGTCAGCAGATATGTACGGAACAGTAATGACTCAATCAGGACTATAAATTGTTAAAAACAATGGTTTAACATAGAATTTTTTTTATTTTTTTATATCGTGGTAGAGTGAAGGAAAAGAAACTAAGGTTTTATTCTTTTTCCTCTTCTGGATTTTTATTATGCAGATCTAAAATTTAAAGGTGGCGGGTGCCATAATTTCTTTTAATGTATACCTTGTAATGACTAATATAAAATTTGTTAGGAATTCTTTGGGTCAAGTTAATCGGTATTTTTTATTTGCAAATAAAAAAATTGCATCTCAGATATTAAAATAGACGTAATTAGCATTTTGAATAAGGAATCATACATTTATTATACCAACACAAGTAAAATCAACATTTTCACTAGAAAAATATATCTTTTTTTGTATATTAAAAATAAATTTACACAAGTAAGATAATATCTTCAATAAGGGAATTACATCAAGCAGAATAAATTTTTTTTTAAAAATATCTTCAATTGATAAATCATACTCGACAAGTATAGAATTAAATAAACTACAAGTTTTCAAAAATTAAAATCACAAATCTCATTTTCTTTAAGCAATGGTTAAGAATTTTTTGTCATAATTTAATTGTAAAGAGTTGTAAATTATATTTAATAACCATAGAATAACACAAATTTATATGGCGTAATAAAAAAAATAAAAAAAGAAAACTCATAAATTTGAGATTAACAGGAATGCTTATTTTATAAAATTTTATAATTCTGGATAGAGCCGTCAACGGGCCAGCCCAGCCCAGCCCAACCCGTGATTTAGCAGGGTTGTGCTAGAATTTTTGAAGCCCGTTTAAAAATGAGGCTTTTAAGCCCGGCCCGAGTAAGCCCGTGGCCCGCGAGGCTTGACTGAGGATGGGCCAGGCCGGGCCGGCCCGTGGGCCTAATAAAATATTTATTTAAAATATATAAAAAATAAAAAGTATACTGCCTTTAGATATGGAAAGTCAGAATTGGATCTTTACTAAGAGGAACCAAAACTTGATCTTGAGAAGTTTCAAGAGGTGATGTTGTCATGTATTGGAAGGACCATTCTAGAAAATATCCCGATCTTTCAATGATGGTGCATGATGTACTTAGCATTCTTATTACCATTGTACCATCGGAATCAATATTTAGCATTGGTGGCGTGTTCTTACAAAGTACAGAAGTTGCATTTATTATGAAAATGTCCAAACACTTGTTACTACTTGAAATTGGCTGCACAGGTTTTCCCGAACTCAAACTGGTAATATTTTTTATGTGAATTTAAATATTATTAATTTTTAAAATTTAATTATTTTTAATATTTAACTAATTAATATTGCATATGAATTGTAGATGAAAGTGAAGATGTTAAGACAACCTTGTCACAAGCGGATTCAAATGTGTTTGATGAAGATGATGTGTTGGATATCTCATAAGCATCATGAACGTTCTCTTGAATAGTTTGTTTTAGTTTTGACTTTTAGTGAATGAAATATAGTCCTGTCTTTTACTTTTTTTTTAGTATTTATTGTGATATATTGGAACAATATAAAAAGTTATTAAGTTTTGCGTATTTTTTCCAATAAGATATTTTTTTAACTTTTAAATAATTATCTTTTTTTAGGTCAGAACTTAAAGAAAAAATATAAAATTATATTTTTAAAAATAATGGGCCGGCCCGTGGGGGCCCACGACCCACATAGGGCAGGTGTGGGCTGACCATTATAATGCCCATCAAAATGGTGGGCTAGCCCAGCCCAGCCCGTCAATTGCCAAAGCCCACGTGGGCTGGGACAGCTCTAATTCTGGAGTCTCTTTTTTGAGTGTTCTTGTGAGAGACCGCATATAAATAATTATAGAATAAAGAAAAGAAAATTATAAAAAATAATGAAACGATAAATAGAAAATTGGGAAGTAGCCGAAATAAAAATGAATTGGAACAAAAAGATAAATAAAAAGAACATGAAAAAGGAAAGTCGGACAAGGTTCAAGATAATTCCCAACTTAAATTTTACACACGAGAAAATCTTTCAAAAAGATATACGAGTCATGGCACCTTTGTCTACTTTACGGCTGCGGGTGGTTAGATAAGATATTTAACCTAATTTAAGAAAATTTCAACGTATGTATATAAAAAATTTATCATCTTAGCGGGTGCCATGCCACTCCATTGTAAAGGGGTGGATTCGCCCCCTGTGTACCACCCTTATTAATTTGTCTAATTATCTTACTTTACATTTTGAATTAACCAAAATTTTATTTAGTATATATATATATATAATGACATGTGGTCATCTAAAGGAAGGGCTGGACACGTGGAACTCATGACGAGGATGGCCCAAAACCGAACAGAGATATTTCGCTTGTCATCAGAAGGGATAATGTTCATAGAACTGTGTTAAATGCATGCGCCCGATAGCATTTAATTAGGAATATTCTACATCATTAAGAACATCGACCCGTTATAGGGATTTTGGTATTTATATCAACTGTTACATCTTCATCAATTACCCTCATAATTGACATTAAAAGATAGCACGATCATAGGACATCCTTCCCTATACACAACTATAAATAGTGAGCTTAGTTATCATTGTAAAGGACGCATTTTCTTGCAAACTTACAATACATTCTATACAAAGCTTAATACAATTTTACTTTCTTACTTTTCGATTTCAACTTTGCTGTGCCCGTAAACTGTGTTCCCGGAACTGCCATCTCTGCAGTTTCGTCTATATTCTAACGGTAAGTATTGCATGATTATTTACTTGTTTTATTATTTTTAGGATCAAATTAGTTTACTTATCTAAAAACCACGTAAAAATTCAACTGTTCCACTTTATGGCTAAACAAATGATCGCTGCCAACTCTGCACCACTAAAGAGTAGCGAGAGAGGGTCGCAATAGCTTTTACCCGATATGAGAGTCGGTATCGAATTCCTCAGAGAGCTAGAAATTGGACATGGGTATCTATCTAGACTAGAGTCGTATAATTGCTCTAAATGTCACTTCCAACATTTTTAGGTTTTTCAATTATAAACTACGATTATCAATCTACTAATTGAAACTAGATTATGCAAGGAGATAGTTGCTAAGATTGCATCTAATGGGGGGAAAGGCATTAGGGTCGTGACATCACCTAGGTGGTTAATTGATGGGTAGATGTTACTAAGGTTTGATTGACATAATTGGGGTTTATATTATAACCGTTGCACAATTTTACATACTCTCACAGCTTTCGGTAGAGAAAGTAATTTTGCCCAATTGACTCTCTTGAGACTAAATGGGTAGGTAAATTAGATCGAGCAACTAGGGTTCAAGTAGGGTGATTACTCTCTCGAGGTTTAATCCGTTAATTGGGACTATCATTTCTCATGAGTCCATCTCAATTCCTTATTGGGTCAATTTTGGAGATTTAGATTCTCTTTCTCAAGAAGAGTCAAATCCACAAAGAATAAATCAGTGTTTGCAACCACAAATTCATAGATTAAAACATAAAATCAACCCAAATAGCAAATATAGTCAATCTAACCCTAGATCGCAACACCCATTAATTACCCACACTAGAGTTGAGCCACAATCCTAACTAATAGGTTTAGTTACTCATGCTTGAAGAAGAAAATGAAGAAATAGATAAAGAACAAGATATATTTAATTAAATACTAAATTAAAATACAAGAATTTATGTTAATTTGAAGCTATGTTCTGGAATTAACTTATGGGTATGTTTTAGTGGGAGGCAGCAGTTTGCGGTTAATAGTTTATGACGGTGGGAGCCGCGTCCCACGCGGTAACACGAGTCCCAACCCGCCCTTGTTTCAAATCCTTGCAAACTGTAGTTCGCACTTTTTGACACAAGGCTACTTTTGCCGTTTAAGTTTGCCCTCTTTTCTTTTTCTTTTAAATAAATTTTACCGGAAACAATAATTCGTAGCTGAATGATATGGTTTTGAAGTAAGTTATGCGAGTACCGTAACGTAGAATTAATAATACAAATTAAGTGGATCCAAAATTTAAATTTTATTAGTTCAAATTCGAAATTTTATATCTAATTTAACGTGTTTAAAATCTGCATGCAATAATTACAATATATATCTAAAATATAGTGTATAATTCAAAATAATATTTTCATTTTGTATGCAAAAAATAGAGAAGGAAAAAAATAATATTAATGATATTGAATTTATATGAAATTAGTCTTTTTTACTCCTAATCAAACGTCACCTAAGGGTTTACCCCTTTCTTTGTTCTTTAGCCTGACTCTCTCTACAACAGAATGACACAATTCTGTGTTTAAAATAGATCTTATATTCTACTTTGACTTGCATCACTAATGACTTCTATAAATAGCTAAATCAAGCAGTTTACTAAGTCTGAAAATGTCAATTAGTGCAGGCAAGAATGTTAAGAGAAGGAAAAATTTTACGGAGACGTTTGTTTCAAAGTTGGCAAAAATATTATTTCCTTTTTCTTTTTTGAGATTTTATGAAATCTTTTAAAAACTGAGTTTGAAAACTTAAAACAATCATCACCGCATTTGGACACTTAACTGGCGTCTTTCTAAAAAAATGTTACGTTTGTATCCAAAACCTAGTGTTTACTTCACCAATTTAGATGCAAAACGAAAAAATTAACTTTTTTTATTTATTGATTCTTAAAATAATCAATATACACAATTACGAGTCAATTGAAAAAAGCCAGAAGGGAGACACAACGTGTAAGATGCTACCTCTAATCCTACGTTCATCTTTTCCTCCCACGTGGGACTGGTGGGCCCTAAGGCCCACTTATCTATTTTCTGTTGGCCCAATGATTTCTGTGGTAATACTTCTTCTTTTGAGGTAAAATCCGATCTATCCAGTTTTTCGTTTTCCGTGTGGGCCCAATTTTCTTTTATACGTACCCCCATCGATTTTGTAGCCCGAGGTCCCCTACCAAAAACCTTTTTACAGCTAGGTCCACTGATACCCTCGGCACTTGCATTTATATCCGTTTTTTGTGTCACATTTTAATCTGTGTCAGCTTTGTAAAAAAAATTACAAATGTATCCGCTTTTTCACATAACTTCAGTACACGGGGCTGAAGTAGCAAAGGCAATCACACAAAACTTTAGCATTTTAGTAGCCGAGCCTGAAGTTCAGCTCTAGAGCTGAAGTATTTGTTTTGTAGCTCGCGAACTTCAGCTCTAGAGCTGAAATTTTATTTTATAAGTTTTTGTTTAGTAACCGGAAAACTTCAGCTCTAGAGCTGAAGTTTTTATGTTGTAACTAGAAAACTTCAGCCCTGGAACTGTACAAATTTTTTCCACAAATGCTAACAGTCTCATTAATTGAGTCGCCCTCAGTCAAGAATCCTGACTTATATTAAATTTTCTATGAACTATGACAAGAGTTCAACATCCTAACTTTTTATAACTGCTACTAGTTAATATTAGTGTCGTTGCCTTTAAGTATAAAAAATAATGTGTCGTAGGGGACTAAGCAGTGACCTCCAGATTAAATCATTAATGAAATAATGGAAGATTTGAAATTCAATTGTACAATTTCTTTAGCAGCACCAATAACAGAAGAAGAAGAAGAAAAAGAAGAAGAAAAAGAAGAAGAAGAGAAGGGGTGGAGAAAGGGAAGCTGAAGTTTTTTAAAAAGTGGGTACGGGTGCAAATAGAAAGACAAAGCGGCTACAGGTTAAAAAGGGGCGCCCTATTAGGGCGCCCCGTGCAATTTTTACCTCCTCCTCCTCCTCCTCTTTTTTTCCCCCTCAAAAAAATGATAAATTTCTTATTATATTCTCTCTCTCTGTCGGTTAAAACGAGTGTTTCCCTCGAAAATAGTAATTAAAATTAGATTTGATTTGTGATTCTATAAATACGTAATTATTTTTATGCTAGTTGTTAGGCAGTAGATATTAAGTGTGAGACTAGAAAATAAGATAAGAACTTGAATGTAGTATGTTTAAGCTAACCGAGTGGATGAGAATTAGGGCTTCGAGCCATGTTATACGGGCCCTCGAGGTCGAGCTCGGTATTAAGCCGTGGACAATCGATGAAGTACTAACAATTCTAAGAGCTTTGATAATGGCTCTTTGTGATCAATAGTGAGCAATAAATGAAGAACAATTAATGAAACACAATAAATGCAAGAAATGTAATAAATGTAAGCAATAGAATCAAGGGAAAATGTGTTTAAGTTAGAGAGCAGAGAATGTTCTTGTTCTTGTATTGAATGTTGTATATCTTACAAAAAAATAAGGGTTCCCTATATATATAAGAGGGGATAATCCCAATACGGTATATGTTTAATTATTACAAAGAAATGTAGCCGGTACAACCACTTAACAGTCTGGTACAGACTGGTACTATTCTTGTAGGTGCTGTCAGTTTTGTCTGCGTGCCTAGGGAACTTCCTGTTTATCCATGATGACCATCGATTTATGCTGCCCCGAGGTCGGACATAAAGAACCCTCGATGTCGGAACCTCGAACCGTACTCCAGGTCCTTCGAGGTGAAGCTACGAAAGACATAATGATCGTAAAATCGGGATCTGATTTTACCCGTATACAAATAGTCACCGCGTTACTTAGAATGAAATGATAAGAAATGATCTCGAATTCTTGCCCCTTCGATAATTCCATCACGACGGTAGTCATGCCCTACCAAGCAATTGACATGACCAAATGAGGTGTCCAAAGGTGTCCAGACGGCCATCAATAACCTTTTGAATTAATTACAACGGTTGGTTGTCCTTTGGTCTTCTCTATCGTGCGCGTCAGGACTCTATAAATACTTCTTCTTTCGCTCCTTATTTTCCACTGCACCACCAAGCCCTAAAAAGATTTCTTTTACCCATTTCTTGTGTTCTCTTTTGAAACATAATTTTCATTTCTCCTATGAAATCCTAAACTTCCACCTCTGTTCCTCAGGAAGATGTGCCCTCTTCCTTCTCGTGCTTATTTAAAGGCAAAGCAATAATTCCTCTTCGCGTTGGGGAATGTATTCTAGGAGCCTTTGAAACGACCTCCAATTTTAAGACCGAAAAACCTTCTTCGAAGTCGGGATGATTCGAACCTTTGTCTTAATATATTTACTCAATAACAGATGTTGAAAGTGTTAAGACTGACTACCGCTCGGGGGACACTCTTGGGGGGAGGACATAATGACGTATAAGGTCGGCTTCCTCAGTATGTATACTTATCCGTTTATCCTTGGCCCAGTGGAATCATCCTCACCTTCGATAGACCCCGTGGTCCTCGAATTCTATGACCAATGTCGAGTGACTCTCGGCCAAATTCATCCTTTGTTCTGGCACGTCATTTACATGACCAGGTATTACGCAAACATGGTTAAGGGGATGCCCTTCACTCTCGACCACCTGATTAGAATGTATAGTCCTCGACTCTCCCTTGGGGGCCTGATTAAGCTACACTGTCAGGCCTCGAGGGCCCTTTTCACTTGTATCGATATAGTCAGGAACAGAGGGTGGATGAGCCGCTTTGTGCGAGTTAGGACTTAGGACCTGATTTCAGTGGGGAGGATGTCATTCCCTAAAAGGTGGATCACGAAACGTAAGTAAATATGCTAATTAAATGTTTTGTTGTTTCTTTTTGGGTACATTTCCCTACGAACTGACTTCCTCCACTGATGCAACTAGCACTGCATACCCTAACGCGGTAAAGGACCTCTCAGGCTAGGTCAACCATCTGGATTCGATTAGCCCATACATTGAGCGCGTGTGATGCGATCTGTCCCAAGCTCGATGGGAAGCCAATGACCACGGTGAGCCTTTGCTTTTATTGTAATTGTATCTCATGAAAGAACTATCACTGATAGCATCCTCATCCCCTGTGTTTATATTTTGCATTTGTACAGGTCTACGGGAGGTCTCCTTGACGAAGGAAGCATCGCTTGGTGAAGTGGATACTCCGAAACCTGACGAAGAGAAGAAAAGATAAAGGAGGTCGTCGACTCATTCTCCGAAATCCAAGAAAACCAAAGTGGAAGAGCCTAAGGCTGATTCAGCAACCTTAGCTTCAGGTGTTCCGGGGAGTCCCCCAGCTTAAGGCGAGAAGAATGATGATTCTACAGAAGCACTCGCTGAGGAAGGTCAGGGCCCTACTGAGACAAAATATAATAATACAATAAGTAACAGTATAATAATCTGACATAAATAATAAATACAGCAGTGAAATAAGGCAGGTCAACGAGGTAATAACAACTACAAAGATAGAGTAAACACAGAGTAAACACAGCTCAATGTCAAAGATACCAATGAGGGTCTCCCAGGATACCGTCCTGTAGCCATTTTCCTCAACTATCCAGTGGAACTACCGGGATACCGTCCCGTAGTCCAACTCATGTACCAAATTGAAGGATCTCCCGGGATACCATCCTGTAGTCCAACCATCAGTGTGCAGGGGGATCTCCCGGGATACCGTCCCGTAGTCCCAAAGTAAAAGTGCAAGGGGATATACTGGGAATCGAACCCGTAGTCCCAAAGTAAACAGGCAAAGGGGGAGCTACCGGAATCCCACATCCGTAGTCTCAATGTAAATGCGCAACCACAGCTAGAAACAAACCAAGGAATGAAGTACGAAAGACAAACAACAGATAGAACTAGCCTAGCATGCTCCACGTAGTGCAGTCAAAACAACTTAAGCAATTAGACAATCAAATCAGCTAAGCATACTTTTCCTAACCTAGCACAAGTCATAACTTCAAATAGAATAAAGCAAATAAGAATAAGAACTAAATTTTCCATAGCTTAAGTAAAAACCGGGATTTTATCAATCGGCTCAAGTACGCGCTCATCACCTCACGTACAAGGCACTCAAATATCAAGTAACAATCCTAAGGGGAAAGGTCCCCCACACAAGGTTAGACAAGCCACTTACATCGAACCGGTTCAATAATCAACTAGGAACCATGCCTTTGCCACGAGTATCCGACTCCAAATGGCCCAAATCTATTCAATTCAATTACATGTTGTAAATAATATTGCAAACAACTGATTCCACTATTAAATTTAAATCTAGGGCGCGAAAATAGGTAAAATAACCAAAACGCCCCTCAAGCCAACGTCTCATAATCAAATAATTTTCACATTTCTAGAACTCTCGTACTCTTACGAGTCTAACCATATAAAAATCTCCCAAATTGGAGGTCAAATGCCCACTCAAAACTCAATAGTTTAGCCAATGAAGTTTTACCCAAATTATCCAATTTTTTTATCCTAAATTTGAATTCCAATGATGTATTTAACTATATAATGGTGAAATATAACAAAAAGGGATAAAGGAAACGTTACCCAATAATCTTATCTTCAAAACCCACTCAAAATCGCCTTTAACCGAGCTCTCAATTGATTTTTCCAACTTTTGAAACTTAACCCTTGATATTTCTATTTCTGCACAGTCATTTCCGCTTCTGCGGAGAAGCGGTCCCACTTATGCGGAAAATCAACCGCTTATGCGGTTTTCACTAAAGGGGACATGACTGTATATGCGATAGCTGGGCCGCTTCTGCGGCTCCACTTTTGCGATGCCTAAGTCGCTTCTGCGGCTCCGCTTTTGCGGAAATGGAACCGCTTCTGTGGCTTCTGAGGAAAGAGGGAACAAGCCGCTTCTACGGTTCCCAAGCCACAAATGCGAAAATACTAGAAGAGAGACGTTCAGCTGCAGCAATAACTTCAAAATTCCTCCATTAACCATCCGAAATCATCCTGAGGCCCTCGGGACCTCAACCAAAAACACCAATGACACCTAATACCTTATTCAAACTTGTACCAACCTTAAAAACACCTAAAACAACACCGGAAACCCGAATTAATCAAAGATTCAAGCCTAAGAACTTCAAAGTCCAACAAAACACGATTTCAATCAAAAACCTTCCCGAACCTTGTCCGAATGACCTGAAATTTTGCACACACCTCACAAATGACATGACGGAACTACTGCAACTTCCGGAATTCCAATCCGACGCTCAGATCAAAAACTCACTATCGGACTGGAAACTTCAAAAATTCAAACTTCGGCATTTCAAGCCTAAATGAGCTGCGAACTTCCAAAATATATTCCGAACACGCTCCCAACCCCAAAATCACCTAACGGAGCTAACGGAACCATCGGATTTCCATTCCGAGGTCGTCTTCACACTGTTCTGACTACGGACCATTTTCAACACTTAAGCTCTCATTTAGGGACTAAGTGTCTCAAAACACTCTGAATCCTAACACCGAATGTCCCGACAAACCAAAATAGCAGAAATGAACTTAGGGGAAGCAGTTAATGGGGGATCGGGGTGTAAATTCCAAAAACGATCGGCCGGGTCGTTACATACTCCTACACTTAAACATTTGTTCAACCTCGAATGAGCATAGAGAACATACCTGAAGTAGTGAAAAGATGAGGGTACTAGCTGCGCATATCCTGCTTGATCTCCTAAGTCGCCTCCTTGGCCGGCTGACCCCGCCACTGAACCTTCACTGAAGCTATGTTCTTTGACCTCAA
Organism: Nicotiana glauca; assembly: GCA_026770625.1. Classification (NCBI taxonomy): domain Eukaryota; kingdom Viridiplantae; phylum Streptophyta; class Magnoliopsida; order Solanales; family Solanaceae; genus Nicotiana; species Nicotiana glauca. Next base: position 25,542 of record MU730567.1, read on the forward strand.
CTTTCTGATCTACCTCTCCAAAATAGCCGCTGGCTCCTCAACATAGGATAGATCCTTGTCCAACTGGACTAAACTGAAATCCAACACGTGCGACGGATCACCGTGATATCTCCAGAGTATCGAAACATGAAATACCGGATAAACTCCGGCTAGGCTCGGAGGTAGGGCAAACTCATAAGCAACCTCCCCAACTCGCCTCAAGATCTTAAAAGGGCCAATAAACCTCGGACTCAGCTTTCCTATCTTCCCAAACCTCATGACGCCTTTCATAGGCGAGACCCGAAGCGGAACCCGCTGACCAACCATATATGAAACATCACGAACCTTCCTGTCCGCGTAACTCTTCTGTCCGGACTGGGTTGTACAGAGTCTATCCTGAATCACCTTTACCTTCTCCAACGCATCCTGAACCATCTCTGTGCCCAATAGCCTTGCATCACCCGGCTTAAACCAACCCACCGGAGATCTATACCTCCTACTATATAAAGCCTCATACGGCGCCATCTGAATGCTGGACTGATAACTGTTGTTATAAGCAAACTCCGCCAATGGCAAGAAATGATCCCAAGACCCTCCAAACTCAATCACACACGCACGGAGCATATCCTCAAGGATCTGGATAGTGCACTCGGACTGTCCGTCCGTCTGGGGGTGAAATGTTGTGCTCAACTCCACCCGAGTACCTAACTCCTGCTACACGGCTCTCCAGAACCGCGATATAAACTGGGTACCTCTGTCTGAAATGATAGAAACTGGAATACCATGCAAATGGACGATCTCCCTGATATAAATCTCCGCCAACCGCTCCGATGAATAAGTGGTACACACAGGAATGAAATGAGCAAACTTGGTTAGGCGATCCACAATGACCCAAATGGAATCAAACTTCTTCAAGGTCCGTGGGAGTCCAGATACAAAGTCCATGGTGATACGCTCCCATTTCCACTCCAGAATCTCTATCTACTGAAGCAACCCACCCCGACGCTGGTGCTCATACTTCACCTACTGGCAGTTGAGGCATCTAGACACATAACCAACTATATCCTTCTTCATCCGCCTCCACCAATAGTGTTGCCTCAAGTTCTGATACATCTTCGCAGCACCCGGATGGATGGAATACCGTGAACTATGGGCCTCTTATAGAATCAACTCTCGAAGACCATCAACGTTGGGCACACAAATCTAGCCCTGCATCCTCAATACCCCATCATCCCCGATGGTCACATCTCTGGCATCACCACGCTGGACCCTGTACTGAAGGACAAACAAATGAGGGTCATCATACTGCCGCTCCCCGATACAGTGAAATATGGAAGACTAGGAAAACACACAGGCTAGAACCTGACTTGGCTCCGAGAGATCCAATCTCACGAACTGACTGGCTAGGGCCTGAACATCCATCACCATCGGCCTCTCTGAAGCTGGTAAATATGCCAAACTACCCAAACTCTCTGTCCGAAGACTCAAGGTATCTGCCACCATATTGGCCTTGCCCGGGTGATACAGGATAGTGATATCATAATCCTTCAACATAACCACCTCCTCTGACGAATATTCAAGTCCTTCTGCTTGAGTAAGTGCTGAAAACTCCGATGGTCAGTATAGATCTCACAAGGCACCCCGTACAAATAATGATGCCAGATCTTCAAGGCATGAACA
>MU730569.1:0-48654 GCA_026770625.1 Nicotiana glauca
CGGGACTGATAGGTTGGGACGGGTACTAGCATGCAATAAGTAAACGAGACTAATCGCTCTTAAATACCTTAATGGTGTGGGAAGGGTAGAATATGGAGATGATGACGGTGCGTTAATATCTCGTGTGAGAATGATTACCGGGTATTGCACCAAATGATCCATATTATAGTTAAACCTAGGACCCTCTTTCTTTACTTTTCATTTATTTAAATGTTTTCTTCAAACTAAAACTCTCTTTTACTTGTGACATTCTTCTTTCAAAATTTTCAACTTGCTTGTATTTCTTATGTGCAAACTTTGCTCGTCTACTCCTACTCTTCTTAAAGTCACAACTAAGCAAGGCCGAGAACCACACTAGTGGATCTTGAGGGGTGCCTAACACCTTCCCCTCGAGATAATCTCAAGCCCTTACCCAAACTCTGGTTTTCTTTCAAATCCTTCTTCTTTTCTCCAAAAGTGTCCTAATGCACTATAATCATTAGGTGGCGACTCTTCAAACTCCGTAGCCCAAATTCCCCCAAAAGGGGATAAAGGAGTCATTCCACCCATAATGTCGTAAACCCGATTTTTCTCTCCCCGCGAGGAAAAATTGGGGGGGCGTCGACACTACAGAATTTCAAGAATTAGATTTTTCTTTTAATTTTTTGTTATTTTAGGAATTATTGTAGAATTTTTTAATTATTTGCATTTTTGTATGCATGTCTAATTTTATTTTTATTTATGAAAAATAAAAAATACATTGTATTTTCATTTAGGATTTAATTTTTTATTTTAAATTAATTTGTAAATTAGTTGTTTTATAAAAATGAAAAAATCACAAAAATAGCTCATTTTTGGCATTTTAACTCTTTAATTTTGAATTTATAGTTCTTCTTTAAATTTAGAACTTAAATAATTATTATAAATATAATGCTGAGTATTTAATAAAATTTAGTAGGTTAATTTAGTTTTTAAGAATTAATTTAGGTTTTTATTTTAATTTGGAAAAGAAAAAGAAATTTTGAAATTGAAAATAAAAAGAAAAAGAAAAAGAAAAGAAAAGAAAAAAAAAAGAAGTCTGATTTTTGGGCCATTTCAATTAAACTCCCACGGGCCAAAACGATTTCGCCCAAAAAAACATCTCAAATCTGGCCCAAACCCGTGTCTTTACCCGTTCCGCCCCTTCAATTGACCAAACGACCCTGTTTTCAATCCCCAATCGGAGCCGTTGATCTCACTTAATCAAACGGTCGAGAACTGATTTGTTGACAATATTTACTGTCTGAATGGATAACCCTCCCCTCCCCCCCCCACGTTTCAGTCCTTCACTCTTTCATCTATTTTCTTAGAGACCTTCAGGAACCCTAGCATCGCCCTTAAATCTCCAACATTTCCGGTGGCAGCGCCGCCACTAATCAACCCGAAATTCACATCCCAAGATCCTCACAACCTCCCATTTCCCAATCCCTAACCAATTTCCCTTGAATCCCTTGTCATCTGCTCGAATTTTGAATGTAAGTTCGAAACCCTAAAAGCCCAAAATGCCTTACCCTCGAATCTGTGGCATGCAAAACCTATTCTCCGAGTTTTCTGAGTTCTCAAGGCTGATTTAACACAAAGCAATGATGTTCGCTTGTTCTTGACAAAGAACAAGTGATTAGGATTGGTTTTTGTTAAATTGGAGCTTCCAGTGTCGGTTTCAAGTTATTTTACTAAGTTTTCTTGAATTTTCTTGTCAGTTTGCGTTATTTCATCTCCTATTTCTTCTCCTCTTCTTTAAGTAGTTTTTATTCTGACTGGAAATTGATAAAGTTTCAAACTAGGTTATCCCTTTTGATTGGTTTGTAGTCGGATTTATTCCATTTGTTTTCCAGTTTTCTTTTCAAATTTTTAAAAAGTTGTTCGCTGATTTTGTTTGGTTTTTTCATCTGCACGCTTAGCTATTATTCATGTCATGTTTAAATTTTTTATTTTTCCCCTTCTTGTTTTAGTTTTGTAGTTAGTTTAATTAGGTTGTTTCGACTTGATAATGTAGTTAATTCTAGCGTATTGGTTAGCTTAAAAAGAAAATCAGTCATTTAGTTAGATTTTTATTTTTAAATCATTCTAGTTGTTTCTTCTTCTATTTCTCATGAATAACTAAAATTGATTTCTGATTTGGTTTGGGCTTTTGGTCATTTCTGACCCGTTTTCGAGGGAAACCCATTCATTTTGGTTTAAGTCTTGGGTCAGACTTGACCCCTGTGGTCAGCTGAGGTAATTGGGAGGTGTTTAAAGGGTAATTCAGGGTTTTTAATCTAGGGAATCTTGTGTAACTAATTTAGGAAGTTGCTAGGATGGTAGGTTTGGGACTGTTTAAAGAACAGAATTTGAAGTGGAGGACTAACTAGAAAGAATGAAAATTAAAGAAGGGAAATTGGTTAAAATTCAAAATCATTTCTGCTTCACTAGCGCTTCTCTATAAAAGGCTGTTGCTTCATTCTCAAGGAAATTTTTCAGAGATGAAAAAAACCAAAATTTCATAAACGGCTAAGTCATTTTATGGCCTGAAAATACTGAAAATTGTCTGTATTTGTTAGTAGAAATCTTGCTTGGTTTTGCCCTATGTTTCATTGATTAATCAGAACTTTCAAAAGCTCCAAAAACTTGTGCTAATCTGGGTTCTACACTATTGAAAGAGACTGAGTATTGCTGTTTTGCTGAGCTGATTCTGCTAATGCTGTTGCTAACTCTTCATTCTCCTTGTTTCTGTTTTAATTTCCAGGTACTCTTTTGAACCATGAGTGGAAATGAAGTTTGAATATGATGTTGTATGAAAGACATGTTTCATGTTGAAGTCAATAATAATCATGTTGTTTTAGGGTCTTATTTTCCACATCTCCAAAAGGCTATTCAGTTTTGATTCTATTTTTTCTTGTCCATTTTTATTATGTTTTAAGTTTACTGTGATGTGTTCTAGTTGTGAATGGAGTTTTCCTGTGGTAAATGTTCAAAAACTCATGCTGAGAGTAGAAAATTTGCGTAACAGTCTTGTTTAAAGTTGTAGTACAATTAGTTCAGTGTTTGTTGTTCTTTGAAATGAGGATCTGAACCTTTATAATGGTTTTAAGGTTTGGATTGTTGTCATGAAGGGTGAGTTCAGCCCATGTTGTGTGTGTTTTTGGGAGAGATTTCATGTTACTTCATAAATACTGTCCAAATTGACTATATTAGAAGTCATATATTGCTAATGGGTAGTAGAATGTATGCATTTGGCAATTAACTATTTGTTTAAGGTAATTTGGAATAGGATTTAATGTTTGGAATGGGACAGAGTTGAGCTTATACTAATAGATGCATTCTTTATTTTGAAGCATGCAAGTGTTTGGGTTGAATTCATGAATTCTATTAGATTTTAAATGATGAAATAATTGTGTATGAGTTATTATGATATTAAGGAATGTATTTATCATAGAATGTGGCTGAGCATCAAGAACATGCTTTGTATTTGTCTAAATTTGCAATAGTATGACAGTAGTTGTGTTAATTTCAAGCTCCCATGAAGATCTGTAATTTTACTTAATTGACCATGCGGAATCACGAAACTGGGCCGCTAGCATTGGCCCAGTTCTGCCAAATTTCCTCCTCAGCAATTGTCGAACTGGGCATGGAACTGACAATTGGCAATTGGGCCCATAGCCAGCTTGGCCTCTTCAACAACCAAACACTGGTTTCGTTTATTGTTAGACTATTGGTTATTAAGTTTGGCTTAAACATTTGCTTAAAATAATTAGAAATTTCCATTAGTATTTTAAATCAATTAATTAGACTTCTTCCATTAGATTTGAGGTGTGCCATGTCGAATAAAAGCCAAAAACTTATGTCCCTCACTTAATTATATTTTAACTCTTTAGAAATCTAGGTGTGCCATCAGTTGAATTTTCCATGACCCTCGCAAACCTTATTATTAACTTGAAAGTGCGTAGTGGCTTTAGGCGCGTTATTTAAATTAATTTCCTAAACTCGGGTGTGCATTTCATGTGACCCAACTCCAATTCTCAACAACGTTAGATAAAATATATCATGGACCGCGGGTGCATTTCATGTGATGTGGTTCAAGACATGTTTTAGATAACGTTGAATCTTCCTAAAATTAATTAAAAGTGGCTAATAATTTAAAGGATAACATAGGCTAAAACATGTATTAAAATCATATAATAGGCCAATTATAATAGTTTAAGCGACCGTGCTAGAACCACGGAACCCAGGAATGCCTAACACCTTCTCCCGGGTAAAATTCCTTATTCAGAATTTCAGGTTCGCAGACTTTAAAAGGAAAGTCGAATTTTCTCGATTTCGGATTTATAAAATAAACTGGTGACTTGGGACACTAAATAAACTATCCAAAGTGGCGACTCTGATAAATAAATAATTTCATTTCGAATAATGCCACTCAAAGGGGAAAAACTCCCTTACATACCTTTCGGGGTATGTAAAAAGGAGGTGTGACAGCTATGTCGACTCTGCTAGGGATACAAACCCGGAACTTTGGTTCAGAGTTTAAGAATTCGATCTTAGAATAACTGTCATAGTTAGCTTGTTTTATCTGATTTTTACATGTTGAACCTAATGTGCTAGTTGCCGCTTTTTACCGCTTTGATATTGTTTGGACTGTATATAAATTGCTATGAAACCCTCTTCTCTTTGAGTCTTCTGAATCATCTGGGAAGTGTGGACTTTGTGTGACTTTTTTTTCTGTTAGAGTCATATCCCAATTTTAGAACGAGATTCAGACAAGTTGCAAAGCCGGTGAAGCTTTTATATTTCCGGTACGCTGCCCCCCTCGGCTCGAGTTGTCCGCTCGGGTAAGCCAGGTTTAGAACAATATACCCAGGTTTTTAAACCTAGAATAACATACCCTCATGTCGGATCCCTATTAGGTACGTTGTTTGCATCATGTGCATCTGACTTTGGGAACTCAACACAGGGGTTGATCCGTCTAGAACAGGTGTACTCGTATTAAAAAGACCATTCTGATACATTTTACGTGCTACTTACGCATATATTTGTTTCGTCTTACTTGTTGAACGCCTTCTAGAATACAGAAAGAAAATAAAATAAAAAAAGAAAAAAAGTAAATCAAAAAAAAAGTGAGAGGTAGGTATTTAGAATATTCTGAAACTCTGCTAGAATTCTGGAAAAAAAAAAGTCATCTCAACCTGAGTCAAAATTTTCAAGTGCCATGTTTTTCATGTTCCATCAAAACTAACCGAACTACATGGGTTTGATTCTCACCGGATATGAGGTCCGTAGGCAACCTCATCGGTTCCAATCCCAATTTTCAAAAAATCCAAAAATATTTTCCTTTAGTTCCTTCTTTAAAAATCTTTCCTTGGAAAATTCAAAAAAAAAAAAAGAGTAAAAGTAGTTTTTAAACTCAAACAAAAAAATAGTTTCCTTCTTTCTAATGTCTTTCATGCGAAAGAAAAGAAAAATCAACAAAAATCAAAAATCAAAATACGGATTTCCTTCATTTTGATGTATTTTTCCAAAAACAAAAATCAGAAACAAAAATCCAAAAATACTCTTTTCTTCTTTAGAAGTCTTTCTTTTGTAAATGTCAAAAAAAATTTTGAAAAAAAAATAAAGTCTAAAAATATTTTCATTTTTCTTTAGAAGTGCTTTTGTAAATAAATAAAAACTCAGAAATCCGTAATATTTTCTTAGAACTCACTCTTTCAAAAATTAAGAGGAAACTTTCAAAATTCAAAAATATTTTCTTTCTTCTTTAGAAAAAGTAAGAAAATCAAACAAAAATATTTTCCTTTTACTTTTGGAATTCCCAAAGTTTCAATCAAAAGAAAAGGAATTTTTAGAAGTCTTTCTTTTAAAAATAAAAGAAAAATTAAAATAAAAAATCTAAAAAAAAATTTCTTTCTTCTTTTGAAGCATTTCTTTCGAAATTTCAAAAAGAAAAAAAAAGTGCTTTTGTTTTTCTTAAAGCTTTCTTGATCTGAGTTTTAGAAAATTAAAAAAAAAAGAGTTAGTTTACTTACTCCATTTCCAATCTTCCCGAACTATGCAAGATCTGATTCATGCGGGGTCATGATACGTAGACAATCCCCATCAGATTTGATCATAGCCATAAAATATATTTGTGAAAAAAAAACTAAAAAAAAAAGAAAAAAAATTTGAGTGAAAAAAAAGAAGAAAAGACCGAATCAATAAATAAATAAATAAAAGAGAGTAACAAAAAATAAAAGAATGACAAACGAAAGAGAAAAAAAGAGTGCAAAAAACAAAAGAGCGGCAAAAACGAGGTGGAAAAAAAAATCAAAAGTGATTAAGGCCGGGATGAAACATGCAACCGTTCAAACACATGGTAGAAGCGTTTAACTGTTAGGTACATTGCATCCCAACGTGCGATTTCCTATATATTAAATATTTCAAAACTAACAAGGTTGTTGGATGTGCAAATTAGATAGGTTTTGGTGGTTGGTTTTGTTGGTAGTCTAGCCTCCCCTCCTTCACAAGATCTAAATGCATAAATGGCCTCAGCAAGCAATCTACCAATCATCGATCCTGAGGATGGCCCAGCATCAGCTATTCCGCAGCGAGAATCAGTAGTTGCTGAAGAGAATAGGATGCTACGTCTCTGCATATTGAAAATGTGTAATGCCTAGTCAATGCCAAAAGAGTGTCTCTTACTCTGACCTCTATATGTTTCCCCATGTCCATTTGCCAGGTGGCTTCAAGATGCCAAAATTTAAAAGATATGACGGGCATAGAGATCCGATCGGCCATTTGAAAAGATATTGCAACCAGCTAAGAGGGGCATGCGGAAAATTAGAATTTTTTATGGCCTATTTTGGGTAGAGACTCACCGGAATTGCTTCTGAGTGGTATACAGATCAAGAAATTGCCCATTGGCATGTATGGGACGATATGGCCCGAGATTTTGTCCACCAGTTCCAATATAATGTGGATATCGCTCCCCACAGAAACTCCTTGTCCAATTTGAAAAATAAAACGTGGAAAGCTTCCGCGAATATGTTGTCAAATGGCATGTACAAGCTGCCAGGGTAAAGCCTCCAATGGACGAAATTGAAATGGTCACGATCTTTTTGTAGGCCCAAGAGGCTGACTACTTCCAGAACATGATGTCTGCTTTGGGTAAGTCATTCGTTGAGGCTATCAAAATTGGGGAAATGTTTGAAAACGGTTTAAAAATGGGCCAAATCTTAAGTCATACTTCCTTTATGGCCACATCACAGGATGCTCAGAATGGTTTCGAGGGTTTGATGAATAGAAATGGGTTTGAAGAGGGAGTCATGATGGTGTCAAGCTCGAGGGGGCTCGCAAATCATTCGGCCACTCATATGTGCCTCCTATCGTCTAACCACACTATTCTCCCATTCAAGATGATGCTTATGTTGTGGCACTGCCTCCCTATGCGGTGATGAATGCGCAACCTTACCCGCGGCCACAACATTATCCACAAAATCGAGTTGCACCTCCAAGAAAAGCCCATCCTTACCAAGATCCATATAATCCCCAACCAAATGCCCCCAAGTATATTCCTTACCCAAGAGAGCATTTTAGAAAGAATCAATTTACCCCTATTGGTGAAACATATTCAAGCTTGTTCCAAAAGCTAATCAAGCTAAATCTATTGCAACCTGTGGCCCCGAACCGGCCAAACCCCGAGTCCCCCTCGCACCGACCTGATGCTATATGTAAATACCACTCTGGAGCAGTGGGGCACAGTACAGAGGACTATTGGACCCTCAAAAGGGCAGTTGAGGATTTGATTGAAGCTGAAAGAATCGTTTTTTGGGATGAAAAAGCTCCTGATGTGATGAACAATCTGTTGCCTGCCCACAACATCGAACCAATAGTCGGAATGATTCGTAAAGATGAGGAATTTGATCCGATATTGAAGGCCATTACAGCTATTGCCGAGACAGAAGAAAGGCCAAAAAACGGTCGCCAAGACTGAAGTTCCCCATCAGACGGGAGTCTTAGTAGCCAGTCTTGCTATCCTTTCTGCGTCTGGATTATCTCATGGTATGATCCGGATGTACTTTATTATCTTACTTCCCAATGTAAACCCTTCTATCTCCAAACAAAATCAAAAAATTAAAAATCAAATGAAATTAATATTTCATTGTCCAGGAATATCTCTTATATTAACCTTGCTATTTGTCTTTTTTGTTTTCTTTTTAGTTTTGTTAAATGCATATTTCAATAATATGACATGCTTGCGGACTTCATGCCCGGATACTGAAAGCTATCAAACCTCGAAATAATGAATCAAGGATTATATCCCAATGAGGATAAAGTTTAAGGAAATAAAACAATGAGTTGGAACAACTGAAGGAAAATTTAGTTCCAGATTGGAAAGGTCCATACATTGCAACTAGAGTACTGTCAAAAGAGTGCGTTGTACTTGGGTCACATCGAAGGAAATGTCCTGAAACAACTGTCAATACAAATGCAGCCAAAAGGTACTATGTTTGATCCTCTATATAACATAAATGTTCTCCGGTTGGGATGAAGAAGGCTTTTATTCTCGCTATCCAAACACTATCAACCCTTTCCAACCCCTTTGAGCTGGCACCCATTCTTTGATTATCCTCTTTGGAACATGAAAGTGTTATCGAAAAATAAAATGAAAAAAGAAAAAAAAAGAAAAAGAAAAGAAAGATACAAAAAAGGAAAGGAAGAAAAGACAAAAAAAGGAAATGAGTGGAAAAAGGAAAGGAAAAAAAAGGAGAAACCAAAACAAAACAGAAGAAAAAAACAAAAGAAAATCGGAAACAAAGTTCCCTGAACTACGTTCAACATGATTTCAAAAGGATACGTAGGCAACCTCTCTCTGGGGTTCAGTCACACCAAAGCAAAATCCATATTCCCTTCCAAAGTTGAAACTGGGGCAAACGTTACAATGGTTCGGCGACGGTTCGCCAAAAAGGTTCCAAAGTTGTAATTCCATCCAAACTCTTTTTACCCCAAATCCTATTCAATTCCTTCCGATCAATTGGTGAGAACGTTCAAGGGTCATAGAATGCAGCTACTTGAATCCGATGCAGTCAAAATAAGAAAAATAAAATAAGAGAGTCTTATTGTGAAAGCCCATACGGGAACCCTAAGGCGATGATATGTAGAGAAATTGAAAATGAGAGAGCCGTGTTAGTTTAAACTCGCAAAGTGCACTATAAGGCGATGGTGATAGGAGAAATGAGAGAGGTCAGCTGGTGAAGACCTGCAAAGAGCACCCCTGATCGAAGAGAGGATCCTCACAGCCATCGTCATCGACAGAGTCCTGACAAGGTTCTCGATTTCAAGGCAAATTTTTGATGAATTTCTGAGAGTTGGATGCTTTATACAGATCAGGCATCCAGTCCAAAAGGCATGTCATGTTCATTGAAGTCCGCATGCACTCCAAATAAGTCCTTCTTTCCTTTCCCCAAAAGGTACACTTCTTGTTTTAAACTCATTCTCCATTCCATTGTTTGTTTTCTTTGAATCATTTACGGTATAACTATGTCCCAAAGTTGAGGCAAAGAAGAGATAGCAAGACTCATTTACAGGGTTTTCATTTGAAACAAGCTAATATGCAAAAGGCACCCAACCTCGTCAGGGGCATCAAGTCGATTTCGACCGACCATGATAGTTGATGTTTTGAAATTGAAAACTCTTGGAAGGAAAAAATCAAATTGAAGTGCCTACAAATGTAAAATGAAGTTAAAAAGGTTGAGTCCCATGAGGCTAACTGTCCTGGCAAAGGTTTGAAAAGTGAAAGTGTCTCAAATGCTTTGAAATTGAAGTTGGAAGAAAGAAGTCAAATATAACTATTGGACCCCACTCGAGGAAAACTGTAATTGTATGTTAGTGCTACCTTTCCACTAGCGAGGGCTATAATTATAATCGGCAATCTATAAATAAAATATGCACTAGGTCTAAGGAACCCGCTGTTAGCTACAAAATCCTTCAAAGTATCCTCCCATTTTTACTTTTTCTTTTTAAATAGTAAATAATCTTGCAAAATCATTTTCAAAATAGTATAGGGCTTTTAAATTCTTATCAAATCATGTAATCCCATTTCAGTAACTCTAATTATATCTCAAGTAATAATAAAATGTGTTTAGTAATAGCTAGTACGTTTTAAGTAACTGTAAACATCTCAAGTAAACTGTTCAGTACCATATCAAGTAAAGGACTTGTCCCACATGTAATTTCAAAAATTTGATAACACATAATATTTTTCAAAATCATGTATAAACCATGCAGGTTATGCAAATATAAATTGCAGTAAGGTTACTACTCACAGTACTCGTGTCAAAATACCAAGCGTGTCAACTTGAGCAGTTCATACGACTTCTTCTGTCAATCTATAGTATCACAAAGACAAGTCTAAGTATCAACTTTGTGAAGTACCAACATAATCCGGTTCTATTATCAAATTCCTGTTGTTTCCATTCTCAATAACCTTAGTTAGGCTACAAAAACTTCTCTATAATTATTTCCTTCCCCATTTCATAGAACTTTCTTCAACAAAATAATTTTACACTAATAAAATAATTTATGATACCCATTATAATTAATCCCAGTATCACAATTTAACCCAAGTCGACGATCATATATACAATATTACTAGTTAAGTACAATTAAGAATACACTATTACCTCTTTCTTTTATTCACGACGTGCGTTTTTGTTTTGTATATATCTACACTGAATCGAGGTTGAATTCCTCTTCTTGTGTCACGACCCAAAAATTAATCATGTCGTTATGGCGCTTATCGTGGTACTAGACATGCTGACACATTACCAAAACTAAACGGAATTTTCATTTTTTAAGATAATTTTCCAAAATCCCTCCAAAGGAGTCGTGATGGCACGTAGTCTCTAATCTAGGTAAACCTAACCTTTTATGTAATAACATGGATATTTACTAACTTTAAATTAAATTACTCAGAATAATTATAATTCCCAAAACCGGTGGTACAAGTCATAAGTCTTTCTAAGAGAAATTATACAAAATAAATACAACACTATCCTAGAACGAGAAGGAATCAATGGAACATAAATACAAACGAAGGTGACTCCGAGGCCTGCAACAGCAACATGTTATCTTGAGTCTCCACCACGACGATCTGCACAACTACTATCGATCAATTCCTGGATCTGTACACAAAAATATACAGAAGTGTAGTATGAGTACACCACGGCGGTGTCCAGTAAGTATTAAGACTAGTAATGAGGAACAGAGAAGATACCTACTGGTCAGACAGATTAAACAGGATATAATAACAAATATCAAGATAAAGGTAACAAAATAATATCAACAGTAGGGATAAATCAATCTACAAACAGTCGAAATAATAAAAGGAAACTCGGATGGGAACGAAAGATAACCAAAGAAATCAACACAACATAGCTGGAACACTGAGAAGTATAATGAACTCAAGTAAGGAAGACAGTGTCAACTAAATCAATCATATCGTTTTTGGTGCACAACCCCAGCTATCTCAGAAATCGATGTCTCATATCATAACCTCAACTTCTAAACCTTTAGCACACCCGGCACCTTGTGCCCTCATATTTTGTCTAACTTTGTACAACAACATTCTCATGTTACTCAGTACATAGGACCCATAACTAATGCAATTAAGATACTCCAGGAGTCTCATTTACATAACATAAAGTAGAGTACAGCTTCCAAACTAATTAGGAACTCAGCAAGAAAAGATGAAGTTATTTTTAGAAATCATTTGAATAAAGAAAGTGTCATTTTTAATTTAAAAAACCACATCGAATGAATTATTACCTTTAACATGGGATTTAATAATTTAACTTAGTAGAAATTTCTTTTTAAGTAAATTACAACTTCAGACTGTTTAAGGGAATTTAATTGAGTAACCAATTGAATTAAAAATATGACAAGTTTGAAATTTGAAGTATTGAAATATGTATATATAAATACGGCAAAGTATTGAAAACACTATGATTTCCAACACAAAAGGATCACAGCAGTAAAGGAATCTAAATAGTTAAAACACTTGAATTGATAACAACAAATAAACACAGCAAACAGAAACTGCACGGCATCACCCTTCATGCTTTAACTCTCAATCCTCACCATACAAGTAATATTCACTTTTATTCTTTCTTGTTGCGGCATGCAACCCGATCCAAATCATATAATACTGTTGTGGCGTGCAAGCCGATCCAAATCATATAGTGATATTGCAGCATGAAACTCGATCCAAATCATATAATACTGTTGTGGTGTGCAACACGATCCAAATCATATAATGATATTGCAGCATGCAACCCGATCCAAATCATATAATGATGTTTCGGCGTGCAACCCGACCCCACCTGTCCACCCTTATTACTCCTTGTTGCGGCATGCAACCTAATCCCATATAATATTATTGCGACATGCAACCCGATCCCATATAATATTATTGTGGTGTGCAACCCGATCTCATATAATATTTTTGCAGCGTGTAACCCGATCCCAATATACAAATCAACACCAATCACAAAACAATCCCGACAAGGGACAGTAGTATAACAACAATATTTCGGTGAGGGAAATAATATCATAAGCAATAACATCCTGGCAAGGGAAACAATATCATAAACAATAACATCGCTGCAAGAAAAATAATATCATAAACAATAACATCCCAACAAGGAAATCAACAATAACCAATCTCGTTCCAACAATTAACTTCACAAAATGAATCCCAACTTGAGTCAATACTCAACAACGGTCAAATACCAAGGAATTATCGTAATCCTTGTCCAACATGAATAATCATCAAGCCAAGCATGAATAGTACATAATAAGGATAATGAAAAAAAACCAAGAAGTACACTAACCTTAGCAAAGCAAAAATATATAATAATCACGTGATAATTACACCGGTAACCATAACAAATGGACATGTAACATATTTGCACGAAGTCATAGAGGAACTCACAATCAAGAAGTATCAAAACAATAAGGAAGGCAATCACTTCAATTAAGGCAATTAGGGGTCAAGTAATATGTATGAATTAGAGGAAAGCTAGCAACATCATTTGGAGCATATAGAGGTAATTTAAGCAATTAGAAAACTCAAGCACGACAGAATACTTTTCATATAATGAACATAAGGACCTAAGAACCTTAGAGGTAGATTTTCCACAAATAATTCCAAGATACACTCGTCACCTCGCATGCACAGACTATAATTAGCATAGAAGACCCAAACCCTAAGGGAAAGTCCCCCACACAAGGTTAGGCAAGATACTTACCTCAATCCGGCTAATCCAAAAATCAATTTAGCTTTTACTTTACCGAGTCATCAACGCTCAGATCAATCTAGCCAAAAACAACTTGAATACATCAAACAATGCAAGAGAAAATAATTTTATTTGACAAAACTATGATTCTTATACAATTTGCAAAAAGTCAACTCCCCGGGCCCGCACCTCGAAACTCGACATAATTTATAAAATCCGAATACCCATTCCTCTACGAGTTCAACCGTACAAAAATTATCTAATTCTGATACCATTTGGTAATTCAAATAATCATTTTACATTTTTGAAAGATTTCACAATTTTCCCCAAATTTTCCTTTAGATTCTCATGAATTTGATGTTAAATCTAAGATATAATCACAAATATAGTTGGAAATTGATTAGAGATACTTACACAATGTTTTGGAGAAGTTTGGGTCTTTGAAAAATCATCTATGGAGGTTTAGGGTTTGAAAAAAATTTAAAAAATGGGTGAAAATCCCGTCAAAAATCTCATTTAACAGGCCTCAGATGTCGCATTTGTGTTGCGAACCCTCGCAATTTGTGAACAAGGCAGGGCTGGCAGAAGTTGCATTTGTGACAAAAAGTTTGCATTTGCGAATTGGGCATCGCAATTGTGATGAAAAAGTTCGTATTTGCGACCACACTAGAAACTAGCAATTTTCCCGACATGAAGATGAGCATAACTTCTTCATACGATATCCAAATTCAATGATTCTTTTTCATATGGTTTCGTAATTTCGAAAGGGATCTGATGTTTCAATAAAAACAGAATTTGGATCTCATTTTCTCAATGTGGTATCATTTTTTCTTGAAGAAACGACGATGAAGTATCCAAAAAGAAGCGCAACATAGCCTAAACGTATCCGAAACTCGCCCAAGCCCTCGGGGTTCCAAACCAAACATGCAATCAAGTCTAAAAATATCATACGAACTTGCTCCTGTGATCAAATCATCAAAATAACATCAAAAACTATGAATTTAACCTCAAAACTCATGTTTTTCTAACTTTTCAACCGGACATCCAAATCACGTCAAATCAATTTTGATTCTCACCAAATTTCATAGATAGGACTTAAATATCATAAAAATATTGTACCAGGCTCCAGAACTAAAGTACAGGCCCGATACCAACGAGTACAAACATTAATTCATTTATTTATTTCCTTTAAAAACCAACACAACAATTTTCTTCAAAAATTATTTTCTAAGGCTAGGGA
Organism: Nicotiana glauca; assembly: GCA_026770625.1. Lineage (NCBI taxonomy): Eukaryota > Viridiplantae > Streptophyta > Magnoliopsida > Solanales > Solanaceae > Nicotiana > Nicotiana glauca. The sequence goes on from MU730569.1 coordinate 14,500, forward strand.
CCTCAAAATTCAATTCCGGACATACGCCCAAGTCCCATATTTTACCGCAGACGTCTCGGTGTTGCCAGAACACAAATCCAGTTTTGTTTACCAAAAATTTTGACCAAAGTCAACTAAAAACAAAATTTTAACTCTTGAAATTACTATATTTTTCATATTTTTTACATAAAAGCTTTCCAGTTTCTCACCCGGACTGCGCACGCAAATCGATACACATAATATGAAGCTACTCGTGACCTAAAACTGTCGAATTGGATGAAATTGGTCAAAACGACCAGTCGGATCGTTACAAAATCAAAACAAAAGTGCGGAAAAGAAAGCCAACATCGGGGTATCACTAGTCATGAGCATCTACTACAACTATCTAAAAATATCAAGACTAACATAGTCTATAAATAACTGAATACAACCAAGGGAAGATAAAGAGGGATGAAAGCAGGGCTGCGATCGCCAGGCATCTACCTTGCTAACTTCGATGGATCTGCAACTAAATAATCAGCACCCGCTACCGAGTCCAGAAATACCTGAATCTGCACACAAGATGCAGGGAGTAACGTGAGTACGCCAAATCAGTAAGCAACCAAAGTAAATAAAGGCCAAGAAGTAGTGACGAGCAATGAAACATATAAGTTCTTATCATGAGATATCAGTAAAAGTACTTTAGGCTTTTAAAAGAAGAGTTTGAATCAAATCATTTGGTTTAAACTCAGTTTCAGTAAAATCATTTGAAGATATTTTTCAACAGTTCTCAAACAGAGGCTCAGTGCAACAATGAGAAAAATGATGAAAACATAAATAGTCCCTCAGGCAAAACATCACTCATAAGTAGCCCATCGGGCAAACATCACTCACATACGGCCCCTCAGGCAACCTCAGAGTCACTTGTATACAGCCCCTCGAGCATATCTAACCATCACTTATATACAGCCTCTCGGGCAAATCTCATAATCACTCGACAATAGCCACTCAGGCATATCATCATACAGAATCAGAATGCCCGCGCTCACTAGGGGTGTGCAAACTCTGGAGGGGCTCCTTCAGCCCAAGCGTTATGACAAGCCACCTGTGGCATAAATCAATCAGGCCCTCGGCCTCACATAATTATGAATCAGTAACAACATGCAGCACTGCACATCCCGATCCCATAATATTCTCACAAAAATAGGCCCTCGACCTCACTCAGTCACAAAACTCTCAAGCCACTCAGACTATCAGTAAAAACAGGGTGCTCAGCCCAAAATAACATTTTATATGCATCAAAACGAGGTAATAAAAACTGTGTTATGAAATCAGTAACCATAGCATGAATGAGTATAGATTTCAATCAAAACAGTGAGAGGATAATAAGAAAAGGCCCTTAAGGTCTAGACAACTCTCGCAGAAGGCCCAAATATGGCATTCAGCCCTATATATAAAAATTCTTTCTAAAACACATAAGTATCATATAGTTTCAATCAAATACTTAACTTTATAGCTGCTACGGTACGGACCAAGTCACAATTCCCAATGGTGCACGCCCACACACCCGTCACCTAGCATGTGAGTCACCTCAAAGTAGTAAAAACAATGCGAAATCCAGGGTTCCATACTCTCGAGACTAGATTTACAGTTGTTACTTACCTCAAGCTGGTCAAATCTCTGCTCCGCGATGCTCTTGCCCTTCGACTCGGCCTCCAATTGCTCCGAATCTATTCACAACCTGAACAATACCATCAAAATGCACCAATGGAATGAATTCCATAAGAAAAATTAGCAAATTAGGCACAAATCCCAAAATCCTCTCAAACCCGGCCCCCGAATCCGAGAAAACTCACTAAACTAGAAATATCTTTCACTCACGAGTCCATACATACAAGATTTATCAAAATTCAATTTTATTTGACCCCTCAAATCCTCAATCAAATTCTGCAAAAATCCCAAGCCCTAACCCCTCATTTTAAACCTTAATCACCACTAATTACATGATTAACCAACTAAAAATTACCATAATCACGTGTATTAGGCTCAAGTAACTTATTTCAATGAAAACACCCTTGATTCCCTCTTCAAAACTCTCCAAAAGCTTCAAAATCCGAATAGCAATGGTAAAGAATACAAAAAAATTCGCGAACTGTGCAATATATACCTTCTGCCCAAGCCTTCTGCACCTATGGCCAATTACTTGCTCCTGTAGGATCGCATCTGTGATCCAATCGCCGTACCTGTGCAATCCACTTAACCACCCAAACTCCGCATATGTGGCCAGACCTCGCACGTGCGGGCTCGCAGGTGCGTCCAAGCTTGCGCACTTGCGCTCCTTCCTCAGGTTCCAAAACTCCGCATCTGCGATCATTTTTTGCTCCTGCAACCCTCGCACCTACGGCTCCTCTTCCGCAGGTGCAGAAACTCGAGAAAATTTCACACCAGCAGCAATTTCAGTTGTTCACAACACCCAAACCCACCTGCTAACACTCCGAACTCACCTGAGGCTCTTGGGACCTCAACCAATAATACCAACGAGTCACATATCAATATACGAACTTAGTCGAGCCTTCAGAATACCCAAAACAACATCAAAATGACAAATTAACCTCGGATTCAAGCCTAAGAACTTCTAAACTTCCAAATTTCACAAACGATGCCGAAATCTGCTAAATCACGTTCGAATGACCTCAAATTTTGCACACGCATCAAAAATGATACTACGAACCTAATCCAACTTCCGAAATTCCATTCCAAACCCGATATCAAATTTTCACTGCCGACCTAAATTGCTAAATTACCAACTTTTGCCAATTCAAGCCTAATTCCACTACGGACCTCCAAATCACAGTCCTGGCATGCTCTTAAGTCCAAAACCACCCTATGGAGCTAACAGAATCATCAGAAATACAATCTGAGGTCAAATACTAATTCAAAACTTGGTTAAACCTTTCAAATTTAAAGCTTCAAGTTGAGAATCATTCTTCCAAATCTATTCTAATTAACCTGAAACTTAAAACCGACAATTTATGTAAGTCATAATACATCATACAGTACTAGACATGCCGGAGAACTGGCGAAACGAAGTGTAAGTGATCAAAACGATTGGTCGGGTCGTTTCATCCTGTTTCCTTGTAAAACATATTGCCGGAAGGACCTCATTCCCTTTTAATTTCCTTGCAATGGTTTATGAATATGATGGTTAGTATTTATTTTGCAGAGGCACTTTTTGGCTTCTTCTCAATTTTCCTTTTTTTAGATTACTCATATTTGGAGATAAAAATCTCCACTACCCTAGTTCATATATTTCTCCATCTAATGGGAAACGACCCATTCATTGCTCTTTTTGATATTTTAAATTTAATAGTTTTATTAAAAGGCCATTATGTCCTCATTTAAACTATAAATGTATCACACACCCCTTTGATAGTCACCCAAAAGCTTCTTTTTTTCTTTGGGTCTTTACATCAATAACCCAGCTGGCAGCAATTTTAGCAATACTGAGGCTTCCAAACATATCACACCATATGTTCCAATACCTCACCTTGGGATCATGTAGCTTAGTTTTCTGAGGCAGAGGCTTGCTAATAACCATTTCGATCAGGATTCTTCCATATATAGTTCTCTCTACAACAGTAGTACACGCATCAGCATATAGAGGTTTGCCTAAGCCACTTCTCATTTTACTCAAAGCCTACTTACTCCAGCAATTCAAAGGTAGATTAGGCAGTTTGATCCATAGAGGAATGATTTTCAGAGTCTCCTCGTTGAAGTCAAAGGTTGCCGCCCATGGCCTTATGATAATAGGCCTGCAATATGGTGTATGGTCCATTCAATAATACATCTTTCCATTCTTCACTACTAGATAATAGGATCGCAAAATAACCATCATTATGGAAGAGTACCTTTGGCCTTTTGACTCAACTCCACGGGCTCACACTGAATCGCTCGATTGTCCCAATAGTTAGAGTATTTCCAACCACATATAAGATCAATGCTCGATTCTATTTCTGATTTTCCTCCTTGAGGTCTTCTTTTTGTAATTGAACTACAACTTCCCTATCATGTATCACCGGAGGGACGTAGGGAAACTTCAACCCCTTTGCAACTAATTTGTTCTCCTGGAATAGCCTGCCCAGGATCTGCCGCCATCTCTTGTTTTCTAAGCTGCTTTATATTATTTAGTTGACAACCTAAAACCAAACCATCTTGATGGCGCCTATTGTGGAACTAAGCAAGCCAACTACTCAACTATTTCGACACAGTAAAAGCTTTGAAAAATATGAAAGTAGTTAATATTTAAGGAAAACCTTTTAAAAGCATAATAAAATTCACTACTCAATACAAATCTCTCCCGAAACTGAGGTGTCACTGAGTACATGAGCATCTATACAGGGATATAATCTAATACAACGTATATAGAATAAGAACTGAAACATAAATAAAGGTAGGGAAAGAGAGTCAAGGTCAGTGAATGCCATGCATTTACCTCGATATTCTCCAAAGATCATGACTCTACAACTCAACAGTCGCTGTGACCGGAAGCACCTGGATCTGCATACAAGGTGCAGGGTGTAGCGTGAGTACAACCAACTTAATAAGTAACAAATCCAACCTTTGGACAAAAAGTAGTGACGAACTCAACCGATACAGTTCAATATAGAAATAGTAGTGCAGAAACGTAGACATGCTTTCAAGTTCAACAGTAAAACTCAATACAGTAAGGTAGATCAATTCTAAATGATATGAAGAATATAACTTCTCTACTTCTTCATGACAATAAACATTTTGTATGTGATGTACCATGTTGAAAGCCTCATGTACTCACACTCTCGAAATGCTTAATCACTTAGTGCTGTATATGGTGAATCCGGCCCAGGGAAGATCTATCCTGGAATATATACATCAGCTAACCACCAGTCAGTCAGTACTGGGTAAGGCCAATCCAGCACGTGGGGAAGATCCATCCACAAGTATAAATGCTTCGAACAAGATCCATGTCCAGTGAAGATCCATCCCTCAATATAATCAACTGCGCTCATTGGGGTGTGTACAGACTCTAGAGGGGCTCTTTCAGCCCAAGCGCTATCATAAATTAGTAAAACCCTCTATGGCATGCAGCTCGATCCCATAAATATCACTCAGAATATGCCCTCGACCTTACTTAATCATCAATCTCTCCGGTCTTTCTCTCACGGGCTCACAGGGTCATGGAGCTGTCCCGAGAATGATGATATGATGTATCAATAAATAGCAACAGAGACTGAGATATGATATGTAATGAATGAATATGACTGAATACAAAGTTTCAATGAAATCAATAAGTCAATAGCTAGAAACAACTACTATGGGTCCCAACGGTACTAGCATATAGCCTAAACATGATATCTTGCATGATTGACAACTCAATTACTTTATCACATCATGAAAACATGGATATCAGCAAGATAAATGCACTATACAGTTCCATGGAATCGACCAGGTCACAATTCTTACGGTGCACGCCCGCATTCCCGTCACTTGGCATGTGCATTAACTTAACATCAATCATATAACACGTAATTCGGGGTTTCAAACCCTCAAAGCGAAGTTTAGAAGTATTACCTACCTCAATCCGAGCAAATCTCTATTCCAATACACCTTTTCCTCACAAATCGGCCTCCAAATGCACCGAATCTAGCAACAAACAGTACAATATAACCAACACGGGCTAAAAGAATCAACTCCACAAGAAAATACAAAGTTATTAATCAAAAGCAAAAAATTGGCTCAAAGCTGGCCCCGGGCCCATGTCTCGTAGTCCAAAAATAGTCACAAAACCCGAAAGCTCAATCAACCACGAGTTTAACCATACCAAATATATCAAAATCTGACACCAAAGCGTCACCCGAATCCCCCAAATCAACTCTCAAAATCCCTAACCTCAAACCCCCAAATTTCACCTCAAAACCACACAGTCTAGGTGGGAAAATCAATGGGGAACCAAGTTTATTGAATAACAATGAGAACAAGAGGCTTACCTCAAGAATCCCCTCGAAAACCCTCGAAAAAATCGTCTTAGATAGAGCTAGAAATGTTGCAAATGGTGAAAAATCTCGGAACCTTCGATTATAAAACACTGTCAGGATTTCCGCACCTGCGGCCAATTATCTGAACCTGTGGACCCGCTTCTGCAGTAAATTCTTCGCTTCTACGGTATCCGCTTAAATCCTCCAGGCCCGCATCTATGCTCCAGGATCCGCACCTATGGAGGCGCTACTGCAGCCTTCTTTTTGCTTATGCGGAATCAGACCCCCTCTCTCAACACCGCATCTGCGGAGCATTGCTCGCAGATGCAGTCAACCCTTTGCACTTGCACCCTACCCAGGCCTGCCTATTTGCGCACCTGTGTACATCCATCCACATCTACGGCATCACACATGCGGCCAATCCCTCGCAGGTGCGATCACACCAGAAGGGGCCCTGCTTCAGCAATGCACAAACTTCCAATTTTGATTCGTTAACCATCCGAAATTAACCCGATGCCCCCGAGACCTTAACCTAACATACCAACAAGTCTTAAAACACAATACAAACTTATTCAAGCCTTCAAACCACCTCAAACAACATCTAAACACGAATCGCACATAGATTCAAGCCTAATGAACTAAGGAATTTTCCTCTTCTACAAACGACGCCGAAACCTATCAATCACATCCAGGTGACCTCAAATTTTGCACACAAGTCACAAATAACACCACGGACCTACTCCAACTTTTTAAATTCCAATCCGACCCTGATATCAAAAAGTCCACTCCTGATCGAACTTTCCAAATTTTTAATTTTCGCCATTTCAAGCCTAATTCTACAACGAACCTTGAAATGCTAATCTGAACACGCTCCTAAGCCCAAAATCACCCAACGAATCTGACGGAACTATCAAAACTCCATTCCAGTGACGCTTTCACATAAGTCAATATCCGATCAATTTTTTCAACTTAAGCTTTCAATTCTAAGGCTATGTGTCTCAATTCTCTCTGGACCCGAACCGACTAACCCAGTGTTGATACCCAATTTTTTCCTAAGTATTTTTATACCCAAAATACTTCTAAAATAGCATATATGTGCATATATAAGCACACTCAAGAGTTTTGGCATTTTTAATGATTTTTAAACCAATTCATTGCCTATTTTAATACAACAAAATCCAGTAATTATTTCCAAAATTATCATTTTTGGTGAATAACTTATTTTATTCTCATATTTACACCAAAATATAATTAAGATGATTTGTTCCACATTTTTACGAATTTATTTTGTATTTTAAATCTAAATTGCATATAATTGCAATCATAGCCTATTTTACGATTATTAGTATTTTATAACTGTAAAATTAGTTCTAGTATTTTTTTAATTAATATTTATGAATTATTAAGGGGTTAATTACTTTTTATTTCTCCCCAAAGTCATTTTCACTATTTTTATAAAATTCAACAAAGGAAAATTGGCTATTTAAATACTAGCCCCATCTATTTCAATTTTAGCCTCAATTTAGGTCCAATCTCAGCCCCAAATTCCCAACCCAATTCTGTTTAAACCTAACCCACGACCCAACTTCAAATAACCCAACCCAGATCGCTTTTTATCCCGATCGTTGATCTCTGAGATCAACGGCCCATATTCATCTCTTCCTTTTTTAATCCACACGACTACCCTGATTCTTTCATTTCTCCTAACCCGCCGCCCTCGAATCCCCTATCCTCTCCAATTCTCTCTAAGACCTAAACCTAACCCTAGCCGACTCCCTCCGGTTACCACCCAAAATCGCCTGAATCCATGGCTTCCAAGGCCATTAAAGGCTTGTACTTGCCTCCAATGGCTCATGCATGCCCGTTGTTCGAAGAATCGAGGCCATACCTTGAAATTATTCACTTAAATCTTCACCTATTCAAAGATCCCGGCCATCTCCTGCCTTGCTCCGGCGGCTCTTGGTCTTTTGAGCCTGATCGTGATATTCTCTGGCTTAGATCGTGACTTTTCCAGGCTTTCTTGCTTCTAGGGTTCATGTAAAATCATAGCCTCTCGAGGTTCTCCTGATTTCTCTATATTTGTTCTAGATCTATGTTTATTTTAAGGTTTTCATACGATTTCTCAAAGTTTCTTTCAAAAGTTTGCTTCCAAACCTTTCATCATCTCCGACTTAGGGTTTCTCTGATTTTACATGCGCTACTATGATTCTTATGTGTTTTCTTCTACCTCGTTCTTATGACTTCCCCTACTATATTTTGCACGATTTTTCTTTTATTATATTTTCATGAAGTTTTCTGGGAAACACATGTTTAAGGTCTCAGTCCATTTGAGTTTTCTGAACATGTTTCGTTAGTATTTTTTTTTTGCCTGACTTGCTTGTTTTCGTCTGTAGACTCGATTAATTGTAAAAACCCAAGAATTTGGGGGTTTCATTCGAGTTTTGAGGCCACTTGTTACGTGCTTTGTGTGTTTCTCATCTCTAAACTTGCTTGGTTTCAAAACCCCTAATCTCCGAGTTCCTGAAGTTGTTTCATCTTTGTTTCAACTTTGTTTCTCCATGTGGTTCTGACTTTTTACTAAAATCTATAAGTCCTTGTTTACTTGATTCTTTAGCATGCTTCTGATACCTCCTTCTCCCTTTTATTAGATTAGCCTATACGACTATCGTGTTTTATCAGCACTACTTGTTTCTCTTTGCCATGATTTAACCTCACACGCCCAATGTTGTGCATTCTTTATATACACTGGTTGTCCCTCTAGAGTTTTGGGACTGATTCAAGACTTCCTTGTGTAAGCACGATTGATTCTTTCCTTGTTTTATTTGAAAACTCTCTTTGACCTTTCGATTCCCCTATTTCTGACTTGGTTCATTAGTGATTTTGAATCCTTGATTCCCTGATTTACTATGTACTAACTGATTTACTTTGTTCTTGCCTTATTTACTTAACCGCGTATTTCAAATTTTCTTTCCTTAATTAGAACCCCTGTGTATTTTCCCCTTATTTGTATGTTATGCGCAATATGTTTACTTGATCTCCTTCCTTATACAACTTCTGCACTTTACCGTTCAAATTTGAGCTCCTTAATTAAAGGACTTTCTGCTACTGATTGATTCTAATTGATACACGATTATTTTCTTACATTTGTTCCCTGTATGATTTCAAACTATAAATACATGCTCCTTTCTTAACACACACACAACCAACACTCGAGTTTTTTTCTAAACTCATACTCACACACATAAGTATACTCTTGCTATTTGTACTCTGGCCTGTTACAAAATTTCTGCTTTCTTTCTGAAACTGATGTGTCCTAGTTTTAATTCTAGCCTTAACTCCAATGTGTTTACTTACCAGTTGTTATGTCCATGTTTGCTTTAATGTCTGAAGTATTTAATCTCTGTACAATGTGCTTATATCCTGCTCACTTCTTGTAATGAATCCCATTCCTATATCCCCTTATGTGTTTTGAGCTATGGTTCAAAACATGACAATATATCTGAAGTTATTGTCCATGGATATTAACTGGACCATTTGGGCCCTACGCTCTTTCAATCTCCCATCCCCATTCCCTTACTATGTGTACTGAGTTAAAGCTATGGCCTGACGGTATTCTAATTACTGCCTAGGCCATGGGTTGACCTTCAATAGGACCTTGCTCTCAAATGTTTGGACAACAGGTTTGGTTAGGGGTGTGCCGGCCTACCTTATGGTTAGGTATGACCACCAGCCTGCCTTGGCACTCCCTACCCCTCTCTATTACACTTGCACTCATTCTTAGAACTTAAGTTCTGCCCCTCTCTTGTGAGCCTTGCCTTGGGACCCCTAAGCTCCCTCTGAACTTGGACACCTGAGGGCTGGCCCTTCTACACTACACTATAACTTATTCGGATTAACATCTTGGGTGTAAGCACTGCCTGGGGTTCCCAAAACCCATTGGATCTCTGAAAAACCCTAGATAAGAGAAGACCTTGGAAATCAAGATATTGGAAGTGCCTCAATCTCATATTATTTGACACTAAGTCTGAATTAGGCTGTTCGGATGTAGCTGTTAATTCCTGATGTACTTTTTATTTCAGTTGTATTCTTCTGGTCTGTAATAATTTGTATAAACCCATGGAGATTTAGTAAAAAGGGAGGGGGTTTACTTTTATGCACTAAGGGTAGAAAATATGCCTATAGGGATTTATTTCTGATTTGTGAAACTTCACACGTAGAAAACATGTCTATAGGATGTAACATTTGATTTCTGCAACTAAGAATATAGATACCATGCCTATAGGGATTTGCATTTCTGCATTGAATAACGTCATTAGGCAAACAATTAGGCTTAAAAACAAAATTGCATATAGATACCATGTCTATAGGGATTTGCATTTCTGTATATAATAACGTCATTAAGCAAGCAATTAGTCTTAACAACAAAATTGTATATAGATACCATGTCTACAGCACTCCTGTTTAAAAAGTCCAAATCAATTAATGCATACAGAGCATGCCTATAGGATCTTTGAATTTGAGTCGTTTCATTCATTCAAATTAGCATTCACCTTTTGAAAATAGTATTTATTGAAGCTCGTAAAGTAACAGATCTTTTCTAAACGAATCTGCATTTTTCTAAAACTCATGAAACTTTTTTCCAATTAGTCTACATGTCCTCTGAAGTTCATTTCTTTTCTGTTAAACCTTTTTAAAACAGTACATGCTTTTTCTGAAACTCCTTTTACTCTATAACTTTGCTTTATAATCCGTTTGTGTTTTAAAAATCAGTAGTTCCATTCAACACTTAGACTAAGGATTTATTAATCAATCAGATCAGTTTTAGACAACTGCATTCGAGCGAGCCTAATGTAGACATCCAGTCTAAAAATATGTGTTGAACCAGTCCGCTCGTCGCTTTATTTAAATTAAGACCAAACCAATACGTGCAAGACATGCTAAACTCTATGGCTTTATCTTATTTAAGGAGCTTATTTGAGCCCTATTTGATTATTTGCTTTCTCCTTTACTTGAATTATGTGTTTTGATTAACACCTTAGTATTTTATCCTTTGAAAACTCCCAAAAGACCCCAAACCCCTCTCTCTTTTTAGGATTAGTAGTCCATGTGACTCCGGGACTGATAAGATTGGGACAGGTACTAGCATGCAATAAGTAACGAGACATTCCGCGCTTTAATACCTTAACAGGGTGGGAAGGGTAGAATATGGATATGATGACCACGCGATAACACCACGTGTATAAATGGTTATCGGGTGTTGTATGGGGTGATCCATATTATTTATAAACGTAGGACCCCTCTCCCTTTACCTGTTTATTTTTATTTCGAAGACTACGTTCTTTGTAAAATTTCAACTTCTTTAACTTCGTTTTAGTTTCAAATCATTTGCAACTATTATTTGTAATTCTTGCTTGTCTACTTGTGTTTGCTTGTTTAAATTCACAATTGTAACATGGCCGGGAACCACACTAGTGGATCTTGAGGGGTGCCTAACACCTTCCCATCGAGATAATTTCTAGCCCTTACCCAAACTCTGGTTCTTCATCTCAAATTCTTCCTTAAAGTGTCCTAATTCACGATAATCATTAGGTAGCGACTCTTCAAATCCATAAACCCAATTACCAAACGGGAATAGAATTGTCTTCCCAACTGTCGTAAACCTGATTTCACCTTAGAAAAGGGGTCGTCGACAGCATGGCGACTCTGCTGCGGATTTTTTTAAGGCTTTTACCATTTCATGTTATATGTGATTTTATTTCTTTACCGTTTCATGCGGATATCTTTAAGGCTTTTACCACTTCATGTTACCCTACCAATATTATCACCCTTTAAATTTAGCAAAGGCGTATTTGCGGTAAAACCAGTCGACCAACATTACAGTCGACGGTTCCGTGCCTTTCCCTCTTGAGTTGTCCGCTCAAGGGTACATGTATAATACTCCAATAGTAATCTTACTCTGTTTAAACTATATATTCATCATGGTCAAACCTAGCTGAGTCGGTTATGTTGTCCACATAATGACTCATCAGGATAGCTTTGTCCAAAGTCCACCGGGTTTCCTTGAAACCCAAACGGACACCTCCATGTTCCGTGCATTTATTTGGAGAACTAAATGCTTGATATGCTAATTATTGGTTTAAATAGTCGAGTCCGGTGGGGTAGGGGCCTAACACTTTGTTTTGCAGAAAATGAGGCACGAAATTTCCAGAATTGGCATGGTAACTAACATTTATCCAAGGCTGCTGAATTGGTGGAAAGACCTCCACTCCAATGATCAGACGCTCGTCCACAAGTACTTGGGGAATTCGCCTTCTCTTCTAGAAATTCAGCCTGATAACAAAATCATAGAGGCTGCAAGGAAATGCAGGCGGACATCTGGTCCGAGCTTATTTGCTACTAGGACTGCGCGAGCTGGTGAAACTGTTCGAGGGAGACAAAGATGTCAAATCTGGGGAAGGTCCTTCTGGGACCAAGTAGTTAGGAGTCTTTTTATTCTTTATTTTAATGTAATGAGGCCAATGGCCACTAGTGATATTTTACTTTCTATTATTTAGCGTCGTTTTGGATTCGTCTTATTTTTTATCAATAAAATGAGGAATTTAGCATTATAAGTTCTCTAAAACTATTTGCCTCTAGGCCTACCTCGGTCACAACGAGGCACCCAATTTAGGACACGATTTATATTCTTGCACTATGTGTTAAAATATCGCAATGTTTTCTCCTCGTAATCTTTACTAACTTGTTACCTTTTTGTTTTTACTTTTTGTTTTATTCACCTTCCCCAAAGGTTAGTTCGTGCACTCTGTCATGATCATCTAAAGTGAAAGGGCACATCTCAATAATTGGACTATTAGAACCTTAAGGTCCCGAAAGGATTCGGGGTAGCAAGGCTAAACAAAAGCACTATGCATCTCATTTTTACTTTTTCGCACTAGCTGATTTTCTTTCCGCATCGTCTTTAATTTTGAAAAGATCTCTGATGCTCCAAACAATGATGAATTTAATCAAAGCATTTTAGTTTATCATATACCTTGCTCTTATTATTTTCTCTATCACCTAAATCTAAGTTGGACTAAACTGAGGTCGTAAATTTGGGAGATACAGAAAATGTCAAAGAAACTCGCATCAGTGTTCACCTATCACCATCAGAAAACGAAGAATATACGGAGTTTTTAAGGGAATATGAGGACATATTCACCTGGTTGTATGATGACATGACTGGTCTCAGCACGTCCATTGTAGCGCACAAACTGCCAACAGATCCAACCTGTCCGCCGATAAAGCATAAGCTCAGGAAATTCAAACCCGACATGAGTTTGAAAATTAAAGAAAAGGTTACCAAGAAAGTCAAAGCCAAGGTTCTCAGGGTAGTAGAGTATCCGACATGGTTAGCCAACATCGTTCCAGTACCAAAGAAGGATGGGAAAGTTAGAGTTTGCGTAGACTACCGGGATCTTAACTAGGCCAGTCCCAAAGACAATTTCCCTTTGCCAAACATACACATTCTTATCAACAACTGCACCAAGCATGAGTTGCAGTATTTTGTTGATTGTTTTGCTGGGTATCATCAGATATGGATGATGAGAAAGATGCAGAGAAAATGGCTTTCATCACACCGTGGGGAATGTATTGTTACAAAATGATGCCATTTTGATTGAAGAATGTTGGCGCCACCTATATGAGAGCCATGACTACTATCTTTCACTACATGATACACAAGGAGATTGAGGTATATGTGGACGACGTCATCATCAAATCCAAGAAGGATACTGATCATATGGAAGATCTGAGAAAGTTCTTCAACAGACTGAGGAGCTACAATCTGAAACTGAATCCCGCCAAGTGTGCATTCGGGGTTCCAGCTGGAAAATTACTGGGTTTCATCGTGAGTCGTTGAGGGATAGAATAGGAACCAACAAAGGTCAAAGCCATTCAAGAATTGCCACCGCCAAAGAACAAGAAGGATGTAATGGGTTTGCTGGGGAGGCTCAACTATATCAGCTGATTCATAGCTCAGTCCACCGTCATTTGTGAACCCATCTTTAAAATATTGAAGAAAGACGCTGCTACCAAATGGACTGATGATTGTCAAAAAGCCTTTGACAGAATCAAGGAATACCTGTCAACGCCACCAGTCTTGGTTTCGCTCGATCCAGGAAGGCCGCTATTGCTTTATCTTGCGATTTTAGATGGAGCATTCGGTTGTGTTCAAGGACAACATGATGAAATGGGGAGAAAGGAGCAGGCCATGTACTATCTCAATAAGAATTTTTCCCCGTACGAGGCCCGATATTCGCTATTAGAGCGCACCTGTTGTGCTCTGACTTGGGTAGCTCAGAAATTGAGCCATTATTTATGTGCCTACACTACTTACCTCATATCAAAGATGGTCCCGCTGAAGTATATCTTCCAGAAGCCCATGCCCACTGGCAAGCTCGCCAAGTGGCAAATCCTGCTAAGTGAATTCAACATTGTTTACATGAGTCAGAAAGCAATCAAGGGTCAAGGCATAGCAGATCGCCTTGCCGATAATCCTATTGGCGGAGAATACAAACCCCTGAAAACGTATGTTCCTGATGATGATGTGTCCTTTATAGGAGAAGATATTGCAAAATCCTATGATGGTTGGAGGATGTTTTTCGATGGAGCCACAAATTTCAAAGGAGTTGGCATAGGAGAAGTCCTACTATCAGAAACCGACCAACATTACCCAGTACCCGCCAAGATCAGGTTCCTTTGCACAAATAATATTGCAGAATATGAAGCCTGCATCATAGGGCTCAAGATGGCCACTTGCATGAACATTCAAGAGTTGCTAGTAATCGGGGATTCAGACTTGCTCATACATCAGGTTTCTAGAGGAGTGGGCAACCAAAAACTCCAAGATACTCCCCTACTTGCATCACATACAGGAGTTAAGGAAAAGATTCACAAAGACAAAATTTCAGCACGTCCCCAGGGCCCAGAACGAGTTCGCTGACGCATTAGCTACTTTATCATCCATGATCCAACATCTAGACACAAATTTCATTGATCCCATTCCATTACAGATTTATGATCAGCCAGCCTATTGTGCTCACGTTGAGGAAGAAACAGACGGAAAACCGTGGTTCCATGACATCAAAGGTTACTTGACAATAGGAGAATATCCAGAACTTGCCAACGCCAGTCAAATGCGCACACTTCGGAGATTATCCAACAACTTCTTTCACAGTGGGGGAATCCTGTATAGGAGGACTCCCGATTTGGGTTTACTAAGGTGTCTTGAAGCAAAAGAAGTATCCAGACTATTGGACGAAGTGCACGCAGGGACCTGCGAGCCGCACATGAATGGTTTTGTCTTAAAAAAGAAGATACTCCAAGCAGGGTATTTTTGGATGACTATGGAAACAGAATGTATCCAGTATGTTCGCAAATACCATCGCTGTCAGATACATGCAGACATGATAAAGGTGCCTCCAAACGAGCTTATTACAACAAGCTCACCGTGGCCATTCGCCGCTAGGGGAATGGATTTCATTGGACCTATTGAGCCTGCCGCATCAAATGGGCACAGGTATATCCTGGTGGCAATTGATTATTTTACCAAATGGGTTGAAGCAGTGTCATACAAGGCAGTGACTAAGAAAGTTGTGACAGATCTTGTCCGTGACCGTATTGTTTGCCGATTCGAAATTTCGGAATCAATCATCATCGATAATGGTTCCAATCTCAACAGCGACTTGAGGAAAGCAATGTGTGAGACATTCAAGATCAAACACAAAAATTCTACAGCCTACAGACCTCAGATGAATGGAGCCGTAGAAGCAGCCAACAAGAATATAAAGAAGATACTAAGGAAGATGGTCTAAAGTCACAAACAATGGCATGAGAAGTTATCATTCGCCTTACAAGGATACCGCACCACAGTCCGCACATCGACCGAGGCAACTCCCTACATACTGGTTTATGGTACAATGGCAGTCATCCTCGCCGAGGTAGAGATTCCCTCCTTGATCATACAAGAAGCAGAGTTGGATGACGCAGAATGGGTAAAAGGTCGCACGAGCAGTTAGCCCTTATAGATGGGAAAAGGATGAATGCAGTTTGCCACAGTCACTTGTATCAGAACAGAATGTCCAGAGCCTTCAACAAAAGATTTAAGCCAAGGAAGTTTACACCGGGACAGCTGGTGTTGAAGAAAATATTCCCACATCAAGATGAAGCCAAGGGGAAATTCTCTCCCAACTGGCAAGGTCCGTACATAGTTCACCGGGTTTTAATAGGAGGAGCCCTCATTCTTGCAGAAATGGACAGAGAAGTCTGGCCGAAGCCAATCAACTCAGATGCAGTAAAACGATACTATGTGTAACCACCTATGATTTCTTTATGATGTAATTTGAACTATGCCTGACCTGATTCCCATTTAAGAAGGGATACGTAGGCAGCCCTATGGGGTCGGTCACAATTTAATAAAAATTTCATTTCCCCCTACTATATGAACTGGGGCAGAATTTTTAGAAGGACCCTCAAAATTCCGAAGTCAGTTCTCAGCCATTTATCGCCAGGAATGCCACCTCAGTAAACTGGGGTAGAATTTTGGAGGACCCTCAAAATACTGAAGTTAATTTTTCAGCCGTTCAGCACAGCCGTCAGAAGTGCCAGCCCAGTAAACAGGGGCAGAATTTTGAGGAAGACTTCCGGAGCGAGAGGTTGCAATGTCTTGAACTGCATCGCAGTCGTTGGTTCATCTAAAGAAAACTATTTTCTACTTACGTTATATTTACTAAATCATGCATAACCATTGTTCGAATTGGTGCTATTTAGCAACGCAACCTTAATGATACACAATGCCAGAAGCCAGGGAAATATGAACTAACCTTTCGCCTTTACAAAACTCACAATTTTTCTTTGGATACAGGCACTCGACTTGCAATATCGTCGGGTATATTTATGTATGCATACTTTCTCAAGAATTAAACTTCTCGAAATCATCACTTATTCGTAATCACTATCCGTACACAACATCCCCAGCAGTCACGATATCGTAATCAGCTATCAGCTAAGAAATCTCACTACTATCCGTCCTTTTACATTCTTGCATTGTATAAGGCTTCATTTCTGCCTTTCGAGACTAAGCATTGTCTCCGTCTGCATTATCGACATAAGGCTACCTTTCTGCCTTTCAAGACTAAGCACTATCTCCATCTGTATTTTCTTGCATTGCATAAGGCTACCTTTCTGCCTTTCGAGACTAAGCACTGTCTCCATCTGCATTTTCTTGCATTGCATAAGGCTACCTTTCTGCCTTTCGAGACTAAGCACTGTCTCCATCTGCATTATCCGCATAAGGCTACCTTTCTACCTTTTGAGACTAAGCACTGTCTCGATCCTGCATTTTCTTGCATTGCATAAGGCTACCTTTCTGCCTTTCAAGACTAAGCACTATCTCCATCCTGCATTTTCTTGCATTGCATAAGGCTACCTTTTTGCCTTTCGAGACTATGCACTGTCTCCATCCTGCATTTTCTTGCATTGCATAAGGCTACCTTTCTGCCTTTCGAGACTAAGCAATGTCTCCATCCTGCATTTTCTTGCACTATATAAGGCTACCTTTCTGCCTTCCTGGTTAAGCTCTACCTCCATCTACATGGTTGAAATATGGCCACCTCTATTTGCATCAGCTGATATACCACCAGCTTCATCTTGCGTGGCTAAAATATCGCCAATTTTTGTTTAAATCCTTATCGACTGAAATATCGCCATTTATATTTATCCTTCTTTATCGGCTGAAATATAGCCAAATTTATTTAATTCTCGGTATCGGCTGAAAGATTGCCATTTCATATTTAAATCTCCATCATCATCTATACTTATGCTTCTGTCGGCTAAAACATCGCCATTTACATATTTTTTACATCAGCTGAAACATTGCTGCTTTATTTAAATTTCTGTCGGCTAAAATATCGCCATTTAAACATTTTTTTACATCATCTAAAACATAGCCGCTTTATTTAAATTTCTGTCGGCTGAAATATCACCATTTACATTTTCTGCATCGGCTGAAATACCGCCAAATCTTGCATTTCATCGGCTGAAATACCGCCAAACTTTCCGAGGGCGTCATTGTTCGGAGGCATCATCTTCATATCCCGAGAACACCATGCCATGGCCCGAGGACCCCACTTTATATCCTGCACATCATTATTCAAAGGCATCATGGTTCGGAGGCACCATTATCATAGCCCGAGAACATCATTTCATAGCCTGCGAATCCTTATTTTGTGCTTCATGGCCCAGGACATCATGGTCCGTGGACGTCATCCTAACCGTCCGAAGACAGCATTCATAGTCCAATGGGAACTTGCATCACATTTAAGTTTATGCACAATATGTTCTTCTATTACTCATTTGTAGGTACACTGACTAGCAACGGCCGTCTCAGCAGGAGCGATCCCGCTCCGATTCCCGCAGCCGATCAAACTTCAAATACCTCTAACATCGTGTCCGTCTCTTTCGAATCTCCATCGGCATGCTCCATCAATGGTTCCTGAACTACATACGTCTTGATTCCTGTAAAACCAGGGATATGTAGGCAGCTCAGAAACTAGAGCTCGGTCAAAATTGGCCATCATATATTTACCCGATAACTCTTTCATCCTTCCAGGTAAAGAGGGGCAGCTGTTGATACCCAATTTTTTATAAGTATTTTTATACCCCAAAATACTTCCAAAATAGCATATATGTGCATATATAAGCACACCCAAGAGTTTTGGCATTTTTAATAATTTTTAAACCAATTCATTGCCTATTTTAATAAAACAAAATCCAGTAATTATTTCCAAAATTATCATTTTTGGTGAATAACTTATTTCATTCTTATATTTACACCAAAATATAATTAAGGTGATTTTTTGCACATTTTTATGAATTTATTTGGTATTTTAAAGCTAAATTGCATATAATTGCAATCATAGCCTGTTTTACGATTAATAGTATTTTATAATTACAGAATTAGCTCCATTATTTTTTAATTAATACTTATGAATTATTAAGGGGTTCAATGCTTTTGATTTCTCCCCAAAGTCATTTTCACTATTTTTATAAAATTAAACTAAGGAAAATTGGGTATTTAAATACTAGCGCCATATATTTTAATTTTAGCCTCAAATTAGGTCTAATCTCAACCCCAAATTCCCAACCCAATTTCGTTTAAACCTAACCCACGACCCAATTTCAAATAACCCAAGCCAGGCCCCTATTTACCCTGGCCGTAGATCTCAGAGATCAACGGCCCCTATTCATCCATTCCTTTTTTAATCCACACGACTACCCTAATTCTCGCATTTCTCCTAACCCGCCGCCCTCGAATCCCCTCTCTTCTCTGATTCTCTCTAAGACCTAAACCTAAACCTAGCCGCCTCCCTCCGGTTGCCACCCAAAATTGCCTGAATCCATGGCTTCCAAGGCCATTAAAGGCCTGCACTTGCCTCTAATGGCTCCTGCATGCCTGTTGTTCGAAGAATAGAGGCCAGATCTCGAAGGTCTTCACTCAGATCTTCACCTATTGAAGATACCGACCATCTCCGGCCTTGCTCCGGTGGCTCTTTTTCTTTTGAGCCTGATCGTGATATTCTCTCGCTTAGATCGTGACTTTTCCAGGATTTCTCGCTTCTAGGGTACTTATAAAATCCTAACCTCTCGAGGTTCTCCTGATTTCTCTAGATCTGCTCTAGATCTATGTTTATTTTAAGGTTTTCAAACGATTTCTCAAAGTTTCTTTCAAAAGTTTGCTTCCAAACCTTTCATCTTCTCCGACTTAGGTTTCTCTGATTTTACATGCTCTACTGTGATTCTTATGTGTTTTCTTCTACTGTGTTTTCTTCTACCTTGTTCTTATGACTTCCCCTACTGTATTTTGCATGATTTTTCTTTTATTATGTTTTCATGAAGTTTTCTGGGAAATACATGTTTAATATCTCAGTCCGTTTGAGTTTTTTGAACTTGTTTCGTTAGTATTTTTTTTACCTGACTTGCTTGTTTTCATCTCTAGACTCGATTAATGGTAAAAACCCTAGAATTTGGGGGTTTCATTCGATTTTTGAGGCCACTTGTTACGTGCTTTGTGTGTTTCTCGTCTCTAAACTTGCTTGGTTTCAAAACCCCTAATCTCTGAGTTCCTAGAGTTGTTTCATCTTTGTTTCTCCATGTGGTTCTGAGTTTTTGCTAAAATCTATAAGACCTTGTTTACTTGATTCTTTAGCATGCTTCTGATACCTCCTTCTCCCTTTTATTAGATTAGCCTATATGACTATCATGTTTCATCAGCACTACTATTTCTCTTTGTCATGATTTAACCTCATACGTCCAATGTTGTGCATTCTTTATATACACTGGTTGTCCCTCTAGAATTTTGGGACTGATTTTAGACTTCTTTGTATAAGCACGATTGATTCTTTCCTTGTTTTATTTGAAAACTCTCTTTAACCTTTCGATTCCCCTATTTTTGACTTGGTTCATTAGTGATTTTGAATCCTTGATTCCTTGATTTACTATGTACTAATTGATTTACTTTGTTCTTGCCTTATTTACTTAACCGTGTATTTCAAAATTTCTTTCTTCAGTTACAACCCCTATGTATTTGCCCCTAATTTGTATGCTATGCACAATATGTTTACTTGATCTCCTTCCTTATACAACTTCTTCCCTTTACCGTTGAAATTTGAACTCCTTAATTAAAGGATTTTCTGCTACTGATTGATTCTAATTGATACATGATTATTTTCTTACCTTTGTTCCCTGCCTGATTTCAAACTATAAATACCTGCTCCTTTCTTAACACACACACACACGACCAACACTCGAGTCTTTTTCTGAACTCACACTCACACGCATAAGTATACTCTTGCTATTTGTATTGTGGCCTGTTCCACGATTTCTACTTTCTTTCTGAAACTGGTATGTCCTAGTTTTAATTCTAGCCTCAACTCCAATGTGTTTACTGTCACACCTCCTTTTTCCGCTTACTACACCCCGGGGAAGGGTATAATAAAAGGAGTTTTTTCCAATTCAAGGAAAATCGAAACGGGCTTCATTTATTAAGAGATTTAGAGTTGCCACTTGGGAGATTTATGGTATCCCAAGTCACCGGTTTGAATTCAGAATGATTTAACCGCTATTAGTCAATTATTAAGAAAGTGAACGTCGTTTAAGAACGATTTTTTGGATCACGTCACATGAAATGTACCCCGATCCTCGACACATTCTTATTCAACATTTTCGGATTTGGATTTGGGTCGCATGAAATGCACACCTGAGTTTAGGAATGTAATTTTATTAAAATCGCGTCTAAAGAGACTAACGTGTTGTTATCTTTTGGGAAGGCCGTAAAATTCACTAAACGGCCCGTCCCGAATCTCTAAGTATTTTTAATTAAATAATTAATGAGGGCCCTGCAATTTATGGGTTATGATAAGCGAGGCTCATCTCATTTTTATTTAAAGGCCAACCTAAAGAAAACTAAAATTATTTATTTATTATTTGTCTCTAAAAGGCCAATTAATTCACATTTATAAATTCGAACCTCAAATTCAAGTCCGAATTCAAATAAAAGGGAAGACCCTTTTAATTTGAACCCGCTACCTAATTTGAAACCCGAATTTACATTTGCGAATTAATTCCCTCTATTCCTAAGGATTTAAAATTAATTAAATGAGTGCCATGCATTTTGAGATTTTATTTGGCATGGCACACCTCAAATTATTTCAAAGGATTGTACTCAACTAAAGCAAACTACGGATGTTAGTAATTATTTTCGTAAGTTTGGGATGAATGTAAGGTCATCAGTTATGTATTTTGGTTTGTGCAAGAAATAGCATTAGTTCTGGTGATAATATGATCCAGATCTTCCTCAACGTACGTATATATAAAACATTAACATATCTTAAATGGAACCAACATCAAAATGAGTTGCAAATCCAGCATCTTGCTTATCTTAAAGATGTGTTTAAAATTAGCATAACCAAATCCTTATATGACATTATTGTAACAACAGCCAAGAAAATGACTCCAACTCAATGTTTCATCTCAAACTTTATGACCAACTCGACGTGATGCGAGAAAAGAACAATTTTGCCAAAATCCCACCTCAAAACACAAATCAGCCACAATTCTAGTAACACAACAAATCAACCACCATTCCGTTTTAATAAAAATCGAGCAAACCAGATCAACCATAACAAAGAACAACAAAAACACGACCAAATACTCAATCACAGAAGCCCTTTTCCATCCTTAATTACTATGATAATCACTTGCAAATACAAAATACCATGAGTGCATTTGGATCTGAATTTAAATTCGATCATACCATGATATAACGGGATCAATTACAGGAAACTAACAAAATAAAAAATAGAGCATATGATGCCACAATTCTCGTTAGTGCATTTATGGAATACTTCATCAAATAATGAGAGCAATCGACATATATTACTATCCTAGCACGAGGATGCACAAATCCGACGGAAGAATCATATAAAATGAGTAATGAAGTCACGATTTATATGGAGTTCGATTCCTCTTAATTTAAACAGAAGGAGTTCATGAACAAGTGGAATCCAATAGGATTCATACGCAATTAAATTCAACTGTGTATAAAATTGTGCTAACCTTTCTTCAATGTATTAACAAACAAAAACCTCCGACAAGCCGGATAACACAGCATCGAACGTCGAGCGTCGGCGATGAATCAGATCCGCAGACAGAACCTTGAATTAGAACCAGAGCAGTCTAAAGAGCAGTCAGTAACCACGCTATTTTCGCTATTGTTCGTTCACTTCTTGTCCTTGATCGGAAATTCACCTCTCACTTTGTCATGAATAATGGATATCCTTACGATTAAGTTTGAGCTAACTTCAAAATGGCTGATTGTCGTCCCTTTTTTTTTCGTTAGCCTCTCTTAAATTTGAATTTGATTTTTAGGTGTGATCTAGGTTGTGAAAAATGAACCAGCCCCCTCAATCGTGTTTTCTAGAGTGTATATATAGGGTGTATGTGGGGAATAGTTTTGGGGAAAAAATATTTTGGGGAAGGTATTTTGGGGGGGAAAATATTTTGGGGGAAGGTATTTTTTTTTTGGGGGGAGGGAACATTGTGGGGAAGGTCTTTTGGTGGGAAAATATTTTAGGGGAAGGTCTTATGTGGGGAATATTTTTTGGGGAAGCGTTCTTCTAATTTTTATTCCCAATTTCTTTTTATCTTCTTTTTTTTTAATTAAAAATCCTAGAATTGTAAAACCTAAATTATCTAATATTATACTAATTACGAAAATTATAAAACTACTTAATCCTAAATTACAAGAGAAAGATCAACAAAAGGAAAAGGAGTAAAAAGTAAAATACTTTTTGTGAATTTTAATTTTTATGAAAACCAAATGACTTCCGATAAAACCTAAATGCTACGCAAGATGTTTTTTAGTATTTATTATTTTGATTTTAAAATATTAAAATACATAAAATACGACTAAATAAAGGAAAATTCCAAAAAAAAATAAATAAAAATTATTTTGATTCATTTTTTGGAGTTATCTTCATGTAGGGCAAAAATCACGTGCATACAGCTGCCCTTCTTTGCTCGGAAACACGAAGAGTTTTCAGGCAAAGATAAAGCGAGCACTGTGAGGGACTTTTGCCCATTTGAAACTCCATGAGAAGCATTTTTGAAAAAATATCTGACCGAACCTTGCTTCAAAGGGTGCCTACATATCCTTGGCTATAAAGGAATCAGGTCAGGTGTAGTTCAGAAGTGAATGAAGTGATGGAGTACCGAGGTTGAGAGTTGAGTGAGGTTCCGTCCGAGGCTCCGGTCCGCTGTCCCGTTGTTACATCAAAATCAAAATTGAAAAAGACTAACTAAGCCTATCAGCTACGAGTTACAAGATTCATATCTATATCTTCAAACTTGGTCTTGTATTTCTTGTTGTCTTGTATTCTCTCGGTGGAATTCTTGCGTTGTTGCCTTGAATTGTGATTGGCGATGTTTTGCCATTCCTCCGAGTAATGCTTGACTTCTGCAATTTGAAATATGTGCCTCTATTCTCCAGGTGGGCTCTTGGTTGCTGACGCTTGAAAAGTACTCCCTTATTCTCCAGGTGGGTTCCTGACTGCAATGCTTGAAAAGTATTCCCTTATTCTCCAGGTGGGCTCCTGATTGCAACAAAAATAGACAAACAAAGAAAATTTTCTGCCCCAGTTTGGTGACTGGGCACATCATGTTATCAAATATTAAAATTAAAAGCTAAAATTTGAATTGTACTTCCCTTGTTCTCCAGGTGGGCGCCTGACTGCTGAAACTTGAAATGGATTCCCTTGTTCTCTAGGTGGGCTCCTGATTGCTGAATTTGAAAAGTATTTCCTTGTTCTTCAGGTGGGCTCCTGATTGCTGAACTTGAAAAGTATTCCCTTGTTCTCCAGGTGGGCTCCTGATTGCTAAATTTGAAAAGTATTCCCTTATTCTCCAGGTGGGCTCCTGATTGCAACAAAACAGACAAAACAAAAAAGAATTTCTGCCCCGATTTGGTAGCTGGGTACAACATGTTATCAAATATTCAAACTGACAGTTAAAATTGAATTGTACTTCCCTTGTTCTCCAGGTGGGTGCCTGACTGCTGAAACTTGAAATGGATTCCTTCATTCTCCAGGTAGGCTCCTGATTGCTGAATTTGAAAAGTATTCCCTTGTTCTCCAGGTGGTCCCTTGATTGTTGACCTTGAAAAATATTCCCTTATTCTCCAGGTGGGCTCCTAATTGCTGAATTTGAAAAGTATTCCCTTGTTCTCCAGGTGGGCACCTGATTGCAACAAAACAAACAAACAAAGAAAATGTTCTGCCCCAGTTTGATGGCTGGGCACATGGGTGAGTGTTAAACTGAATTATTTTACCAACTATTATAAGAATTTGAAAGCTAAGTCCTATTATCCAGGGAGGTCCTGACAACTCCTAACAATTACGAACCTAAACTATCTCTTCTAAAGGCATTACTCCCACTATATTTGTTATCAAAAGGTCTTAAACTAATCCCCATTATCCAGGAGGGTCCTGACAACTTCTATTACGACTTTCACTATATCTTGTTATCTAAACAGACCTTAAAACTACGTCCCATTAATAAAAATCCATCTTAAACATGCAAACTTTAGAACAAACTTATATTCTTTTGGGGTACATTTATGCTAAGTTATGCTTCTCATGATTTTTTTGAAATTTAAACTATGTCCCATTTTACAGAAGGGTCCTGAAAATTTCAAGTCATACCTGTTTGGATCCTGCATTTCCTTACGGAGGGTTTCTCCGAAGCAAATGAAACTTCTGCCCTTATTTCAATTAAAGAAAAATCTTGACAGTTTAAAATGTGGGGGTTGGTTTGTGGCCTTGAATTTTGAGGGAGATTGCTCCTTCACTTCCCAAGATGACTGATTTCCACTTGAAGACCTTGCCTGTTTACTGACTAACCACTCTCTCTGCCGTCCTTGTCATTGAAAATACCCCTTCTTTGTTCAGACCCACGTCCCTTCATCTGTTGCATTGTTCATGGCCTTTCATTTACCAAGCCCTTGTGTTTCACATGAATCTTAAAGCACGACAATTGCCACCCACTCGTTGTGCATGTTGTCCTTTCTCGACTTAAATCACTGGCCTTGAGGTATATTGTATATTGTTCCTTCAGTTGCCATGATAACTGATTCCCACTCGAAAACCTTCTTGTTTATTGACTAACCATTTTTTTGTTATCCTTAGCATATAAAATATCTCTGATCCATTCACCAAACATCCTCATCTTTGTTACATTGTTCATGAGTTGGTATGTACCAAACCCTTGTATTTCACATGAACCCCAAAGAACGTGAGTTGCCAACCGCTCAAGATGTATGTTGTTCTTTCTTGACTTAGACCACTGGCCTTGTCCTTGAGGTCTGTTGCTCCTTCACTTGACATGATAACTGATTTTCATTCGAAGACCTCGTTTGTTCCTTGCATGTCCACTTCCTTTGTCGACCTTAATACAAAAATACCTTTTCTCCATTCAAACCCCATACTTTCTATCTGTGGCATTGCTCGTGAACTGACATTTACCAACCTTTGTGTCTCACATGAATCCCAAAGTGTGACACTTGTCACCCTCTCATTACATAGACTGTTCTTTCTTTACTTAAACCCCTAGTCTTAGCCTTGAGGTCTATTGTTCCTCCACTAGACCTAATAACATTAATTTCCACTTGAAGACCCTGCTTATCACTGGTCCAACACCTTTTGTCAATCCTAGCACAGAAAATATCTTTTATCCGTTCACCAAGTACCTTCCATCTTGTTTCGTTGTTCATGAATTGATATGTACTAAAACTTTGTATTTCACAAGGATCCCCAAAGCATGTTGACTGTTACCAACTCAGTGTGCTTGTTGCTCTTTCCTGACTTATGATGTTTTGATGTGTTCACCAGATCCCACTTTGTGCAATTGGAAAGCTTGGTGGAAAATTTTGAAGTCACTTCTCACTTGTTTTGAACAAACGAGCCAGGAAGAGGGCGTAAAACAAAGTGGGAGGAGTAGAGTAAAGGACAATGTAAAGAGATGATTCCTATCAAGAAACCTACAGAGCAGCAAACTTATCAGATGTGGATACCGACTCTAGCGACCTTGACATGCACCTGCAGCCCACTCTGTTTAGAAAATATGATGTTCAACTCTTGTTATACCTTTTTGTCGTGAAACTGGGCTTCAACGCTCTGCTTGACCTATTTGAATCACAATCCTTATTCGACTCGTAGTGCCCAAAGGGTTTTCACCATCAAGCCTCTCTCATTTTGGTTTTCTCTCGTCTCACTGTCGCCTTATGGTGCCCGTGAAGGTTTTCACCAATAAGACTCTCTCATTTTTTATTTCCCTCATCTTCAGTGCCTTGGGGTATCCGTGGTGGTTCTCATCAACAAGATTCTCTCATTTTCATCATTTTTCTTCTTGTACCGGGGTATTTTCTTCTTGTACCGGAGTGTGGCCCTGACATGATTCACCTCTACTCGCTTGACTCGGCATTTCTTGAAGACTGATCAGAAGGCCTTTCTTTGGACCGTAATGCAGGCTTTTGGATGGGGTTAGAAAGAAGGGTATCAAGGCTCAAAACAATTCGACACGGGTTCAAAAATTATAACTTTCGGAATCAGATTTCTCACAACAACCACAACTTCTGCCCCAGTTTCTTTCTTGGGGACTTTTGGATTTTATTTTGGTGTAACTGAACCTCGGAGAGAGGCTGCCTACGTACCCTTTCGGGATCAAATCAAACGTAGTTCAGGTAGCTACTTTTGTTGTTGCGATCTTTCTTCCACTTTTCTTTTCCTTTCTCTTCTTTCTTTTCTTTTCCTTCTTTTTCTTCTCTTTTCCTTTATTTTCACTTTTTGCTTTTTCTTTTCTTTTCTCTTCTTTTCTTTTCTTTCTTTTTATTTTCTCTTTTTACTTTTCCTTTATTTTCTCTTCTTTTCTTTTCTTTCTTTTCTTTTCTCTTCTTTTCTTTCCTTTCCTTTCACTATTTTGTCTCTTGTTTCTCCACTTACTTCCCCATTCGCGCTTGCGAGTCTTATTATTGATTCCAAAAGAGGGGTATGCAAGAAAATAATCGAGGCTCAAAGGGGTAACAAATAATAAAGTATTTGGATAGCAGAATAAAATGCCTTCATCATTCCAATCTTCAAAACATACCAAGTACAAACTACGCAGTTAAACAAGCTCAGGAAAACACACATAACACCTTTTGATTGATGCATATATTTGCCTTCTGTATTTGTCAATTACCTGGCACCATTGGACAACAATATCGGTACCCCGAACGGTCCATGTAGACTTGGGACAAACTTGCCTTGGCTTCAAACCGATACGGTATGACGCATTTCAACATTATTTCTTTATGTTCTATTTGCCCCCAGTTTCACTTGGTTCGGGCTTCAAAGTGTTTGAATATGTTCTTATTTCCTTCTAGTGTCCTTACATCTTCAACATTATTTCATTTCTAAACTAACTTTTAAAAACTAGGCAGAGAATTATGTGTGCATGTCATGTCACTCGAACCAGCATGAATGAATTGTAACAGGAGGAGGGAACTAAATAAAATGACTAGAAATGGCGGGAACCAGAGAATTGCATTAGACTGACGGTGAAAGGTTTAAACAACAAAACAAGCACAATAAAACGGGGTGCAACCCTCAGAACAAACCTAGACAGTCCTAAAAAACTATTACGACTAAACAAACGAGGCAAAATGAAAAGATAGAAGGGTTTGAGTCACAAGACAATATCCGGATTACAACCCTCAAATAACCCGGACTAGAGAAATGACACCAAAATAAACCACCAAAAACTCCACTCTGGCTGATCCAGAAATGGAGCGTCTTCCCAATTGCCAAGCGCGACATCTTAGCCACTGGATTGCACATCAAGATTGCTGGGACCTCCGCAAATTTCAATATCATTGACTTCATTCAACAAGTTTCCTAGAGGATTCTCATACTCCCTATCACCATGTATCTTCCCCACACAATGTGCAAGTAAAGGATTCTGTGTAATATTCTGGGTGGCACTGTGCTGGACCACAATCATCCCTTCCTGAATCATTCTTTCTATCTCCCCTTTCAAATCCCGACAGTTTTCGATATCGTGCCCCTGGGCATTGGAATGGTATTCACACTGTTTAGAAGGGTCAAAGCTTCTTGCACGCTTCTCCACATGATTCGGAAGGATAGGTGCAATCAGGTTATCATGCTTTAATCTCTCAAATAAATCTGCATAGGTTCCTCCTATTGGTGTAAAATTATTTTTCAGCCTTGTTTCCCTTCTAGACCCTCGGCTCGAATGTGGGTTATAGGGTACTTGGAAATTTTGCGGAGGCTGGTGATGACTCTTCGGTGCTCGCGCTCGCCCTTTGGTTTGACTTGGTGATCGTACATGTGGTCGAACATTGTTTGGAGGATAATGCTGAGGTGGATTATGTGGAGTTTGGAGATGTTCACAGGGTCGGTATTGTGCTTGAAAGCGTTTAGCAAGAACGACCACCGGACCCTGTCATGGGTGGAGGAAACGACCTGATGGTTGGACAAAAGAGCGGATGTTGTTCTGGGGATAGCACTGAGGTGGAATATGTGGAGCTGGGAGATAGGTTTGGGGTTGGTGTTGAGGTTGCACACGTTTGTCAAGAACGATTGCCAGACCCTGTCGTGGGCGGGGCTCAGCAACACCTTTTCTATCAATGGCATGACTATCCCGATCAACCTGTTCATTCCATCTGAGCCAAAAATCTTTAAAACTTTCCTTGGGTTTCTTTTCCGTTTGAGATAGGGAGGGGCAATTTGGGACAATGTCCTTATTGTACTAAAAATGTCGCACAAAATCTTGAGCCATGTCACCCAATGTAGGCCACTTGCCGACATCGTGACGACTATGCCATTCTAAAGCTGCCCCAGTCAAACTCTTACTGAAGTATGGCATCAACAAGTCATCGTTCTCCCCAACACTTCCCATTTCACTGCAATAGACCCTCAGGTGGGCTATCGGATCTCTACACCCATCAAACAAGTTAAATTTTGGCACTTTGAACCCCGCGGGCAGGCGAACACAGACGATTCATTGTAAGACATGTTACCATGGTCTCCCATTCCTTGTAAGTTCTTTAAGGATTGTTCTACGCCTTTCAGCTTCATGGCTATTTCATCTCGCCCTACTTTTCCTGTAACCTTTTCACATCCAGCATGAAGCTCATCCCAAGGGCTCCTCCTGTATGAATCAAGAACCTTGTGGGCAATTTTTGAGGGGTAATATTGGGCATCACAAGCTTTGAGTGGGTATTCATTGTTGGGGGTAGTGGATATGATAGGAGAAATTGGTGGTGGCGGGGGTGGTACCTTCCCAGTCATTCAGGCTTGATACATGTCTGACATGTGTTGTCTCAACATCCGCACCTCTTCAACCAACCCATCATCCCATTCATCCACCTGCTGTCGGGTACCGGTACTAACCAACTCAGTTCTATTGTTGTTTTCCATCGCCTTTTGTCCTTGTGTTGTAAAGAAGAGTTACCACTTTGAAAACCACAAACCAACCACCTTTCTGGAATGACACGACAAAATGAAACCACCACGTTAGCGTTAGGGCATTTAACATATTAGTAACAGCTTTTGATTGGTCGCATGCGTCATCCCGGCTTTTCCCTTATTTCCAGTTTTAAACTTTCCCTTTCTTTATTTTTCTTCTTTTTCTCTCTTTTTATTTTTCTTCCTTCTTTTTTTTTCTTTTTTTTTCTTTTTCCTCTTGCCTTTCTTAATTTTTCTATCCTTTCTTTCTTGTTTTTCCGCTATTTTCTTTTCTTTTTGCTTTTTTGTGGTTTTTCCTCTTTCTTTTTTTTTCTTTTTGGTTATGGTCGAATCCTACGTGGATTACCTACGTATCATGACCCCAGATGAATCAGACCGAGCATAGTTCTTGCAAATTGAATGCAAAATTTTGTTGTTTTTCTTCTCTATTTGTTTTGAAGGGTTTTTCAAATTGTTTTTTTTGAAGGAAAACTACAAAAGCAGACTCAAAATAACAAAATACAGACTCGATGATTCAAAACTAGATCAAGTGTACACCAAAGCTTCACATCCTGGGGTCCACGGGGCATCACTCGGCATCGCCATGAGCCTGCGCAAGACTGAGAAGGTTTCAATGTCACCTATAGGCTATTTGAAGAAAATTGGCCATGTAATGCCTTATTTTGACTTAATAAACAAAATGGCTTTTTTTCAAAAATTTAAACAAAGACTCAGTTTTGCAAATACGTCCTTTCAGCACTTCCGAAAGGGAGATTTTAAGGCTGTGCCCGCAAACCATTCTTAACATGACTCAGGGTGGCTGTTCTTGTAAAAACAGCCTTCCGGTGCCCTTTTGGGGACATTCAGCTTATTTTTCAACAAGAATGGCGTCACCCGACTTATTGGATAAAAATTAAAATTTTGGTATTTTTGGTTATTTTTTGCAAAAGGGGTGATTGGACCCGATGAGGGTTGCCTACGTATCTCACATCCGGTGAGAATCAAACCAGCGTAGTTCGGGCCGATTGGCCAAAATAAAAAAACTATTTTTGAACAATAATTTTCTTTCTATATTTCTTTTTTTTCAAATGTTTTCTCTTTTTCTATATATTTTTTCTTCATTTTTTTCAAAAATCCGATAGCATTTCGGTACTAATTGGGCATTGGGTCTTCACAACATATGGTTATCCTCCCTTAGTCCTAACACTGCTATTTTTCACAATTTTTCACTCATTGTATACAAGTCGGTCAACATGCGAAGCCGAGCAAATAAATGCAAGTAGCACGTAAGATGCATCAGGATGGTTATTTCAATTCAGGTCACCTGTCCTAGACGGACCTAACCCCTATGTTGAGTCCCCTAAGTCAAATGCACATGATGCAAACAAGCGTCCTACTAGGGATCCGGCATGAGTTTATTTTTCTTCTAGGTTTAAACCCTACGTTTATTGGTTTAGACCTGGCTTACCCGAGCGGACGACTCGGGCCGGGGGGAGGCAGCGTACCGGGGATACAGAAGCTCCGCCGGCTTTGCAACTTATCCAAACCTCGTTCTAAATTGGGAAAGACTCTAAACATAAGAGAAGCTACACGAAGTGCACCCTTCTCCATGATGTAGAAGACTCAGAAAGAAGAAGGGATTCGCAACAGTTTATATATACAGTTTCAACAAATATCAAAGCGGCAAAACACTTAGCACATATAGCATGGAACATGTAGAAAAATCAGATAAAGCCAAATACAACAATTTAACTGAGCTCAAATTCTTGAACCCTGAACCAAAATTCTGGGTTCTTATCCCTAGCAGAGTCGCCAGAGCTGTCACACCTCCTTTTTCCGCTTACTACACCACGGGGAAGGGTATAATAAAAGGAGTTTTTTCAAATTAAAGGACAATCGAAACGGGATTCGTTTATTAAGAGATTCAGAGTCGCCACTTGGGAGATATATGGTGTCCCAAGTCACCAGTTTGAATCCCGAATCGAGGAAAGGGTTTGACTCTGTATTACAGTCGCGAACCAGAAATCTGGGTAAGGAATTCTGTTAACCCAGGAGAAGGGGTTAGGCAATCACGAGTTCCGTGGTTCTAGCACGGTCGCTCAACTGCTATATTTGGCTAAATTTTGATTTTTTATACATGTTAATATATAGTGCAATTTCAGAATGATTTAACCGCTATTAGTCAACTATTAAGAAAGTGAACGTCGTTTAAGAACGAGTTTTTGGATCACGTCACATGAAATGTACCCGGATCCTCGACACATTCTTATTCAACGTTTTCAGATTTGGATTTGGGTCGCATGAAATGCAAACCCGAGTTTAGGAATGTAATTTAATTAAAATCGCATCTAAAGAGATTAACGTGTTGTTATCTTTTGGGAAAGCTATGAAATTTGCTAAACGGCCCATCCCGAATCTCTAAGTATTTTTAATTAAGTAATTAATGAGGGCCCCGCAATTTATGGGTTATGTTTAGCGAGGCTCATCTCATTTTTATTTAAAGGCCAACCTAAAGCAAACTAAAATTTTCTATTTATTATTTGTCTCTAAGAGGCCAATTCATTCACATTTATAAATTTGAACCTCAAATTCAAGTCCGAATTCAAACAAAAGGGAAGACCCTTTTAATTTGAACCCGCTACCTAATTTGAAACCCTAATTTACATTTGCGAATTAATTCCCTCTATTCCTAAGGATTTAAAATTAATTAAATGAGGGTCATGCATTTTGAGATTTTATTTGGCATGGCACGCCTCAAATTATTTCAAAGGATTGTACTCAACTAAAGCAAACTACGGATGTTAGTAATTATTTTCCTAAGTTTGGGATGGATGTGAGGTCATCAGTTATGGATTTTGGTTTGTGCAAGAAATAGCATTAGTTCTGGTGATAATATGATCCAAATCTTCCTCAACGTACGTATATATAAAACATTAACGTATCTTAAATGGCGCCAGCATCAAAATGAGTTACAAATCCAGCATCTTGCTTATCTTAAAGATCTGTTTAAAATTAGCATAACCAAATCCTTATATGACATTATTGTAAGAACTGCAAAGAAAATGACTCCTACTCAATGTTTCATCTCAAACATTATTACCAACTCGACGTGATGCGAGAACAGGACAATTTTGCCAAAATCCCACCTCAAAACATAAATCAGCCATATTTCTAGTAAGACAACAAATCAACCACCATTCCGTCTTAATAAAAATCGAGCAAACCAGATCAACCATAACAAAGAACAACAAAAACACGACCAAATACT
The DNA here is from genome assembly GCA_026770625.1 of Nicotiana glauca. Classification (NCBI taxonomy): domain Eukaryota; kingdom Viridiplantae; phylum Streptophyta; class Magnoliopsida; order Solanales; family Solanaceae; genus Nicotiana; species Nicotiana glauca. The sequence continues at coordinate 47,829 of MU730569.1, forward strand.
CAAACACAAAAGCCCTTTTCCATCCTTAATTACTATGATAATCACTTGTAAATACAGAATACCATGAGTGCGTTTGGATCTGAATTTAAATTTGATCATACCATAATATAACGGGATCAATTATAGGAAACTAACAAGCTAAAAAACAGAGCATATGTTGCCACAATTCTCGTTAGTGCATTTATGGAATACTTCATCAAATAATGAGAGCAATCGACGTATATTACTATCCTAGCACGAGGATGCACAAATCCGACGGAAGAATCATATAAAATGAGTAATGAAGTCACGATTTATATGGAGTTCGATTCCTCTTAATTTAAATAGAAGGAGTTCATGAACAAGTGGAATCCAATAGGATTCATACGCAATTAAATTCAACTGTGTATAAAATTGTGCTAATCTTTCTTCAATGTATTAACAAACAAAAACCTCCGACAAGCCAGATAACATAGCAGCGAACGTCGAGCCTCAACGATGAATCAGATCCGCGGATAGAACCTTGAATTAGAACCAGAGCAGTCAAAAGAGCAGCCAGTAACCACTCTATTTTTGCTATTGTTCGTTCACCTCTTTTCCTTGATCAGAAATTCACCTCTCACTTTGTCATGAATAATGGATATCCTTAAGATTAAGTTTGAGCTAACTTCAAAATGGCTGATTGTCGTCCCTTTTTTTTTGTTAGCCTCTCTTAAATTTGAATTTGATTTTCAGGTGTGATCTAGGTTGTGAAAAATGAACCAGCCCCCTCAATCGTGTTTTCTAGAGTGTATATATAGGGTGTATGTGGGGAATAGTTTTGGGGAAAAAATATTTTGGGGAAGGT
>MU730569.1:48958-82822 GCA_026770625.1 Nicotiana glauca
ATACTAATTATGAAAATTATAAAACTACTTAATCCTAAATTAGAAGAGAAATATCAACAAACGGAAAAGAAGTAAAAATAAAATATTTTTTGTGAATTTTAATTTTTATGAAAACCAAATGACTTCCGTAAAACCTAAATGCTATGCAAGATATTTTTTAGTATTTATTATTTTGATTTTAAAATATTAAAATGCATAAAATGCGACTAAATGAAGAAAAATTCCTAAAAAAATCAATAAAAATTATTTTAATTTATTTTTATGAGTTATCTTCATGTAGGGAAAAAATCATGTGTTTACATTTACTTACCAGTTCTTATGTCCATGTTTGCTTTAATATCTAAAGTATTTAATCTCTGTGCAATGTGCTTATATCCTGCTCACTTCTTGTAATGAATCCCATTCTTATATCCCCTTATGTGTTTTGAGATATGGTTCAAAACATGGCAATATATCTGAAGTTATTGTCCATGGATATGAACTGGACCCTTTAGGCCCTCAGCTCTTTCAATCTCCCATCCTCATTCCCTTATTATATGTGCTGAGTTAAAGCTTTGGCCTGACAGTATTCTAATTACTGCCCAGGCCATGGTTTGACCTTCAATAGGTCCTTACTCTCTAATGTTTGGCCAACGGGTTTGGTCAGGGGTGTGCCAGCCTACCTCATGGTTAGGTATGACCACCAGCCTGCCTTGGCACTCCCTACCCCTCTCTATTACACTTGCACTCATTCTTAGAACTTACGTTCTGCCCCTCTCTTGTGAGCCTTGCCTTGGGACCCCTGAGCTTCCTCTGAACTTGGACACTTGAGGGCTGGCCCTTCCACACTGCACTATAGCTCATTCTGATTAACATCTTGGGTGTAAGCACTGCCTGGGGTTCCTGAAACCCCTTGGATCTCTGAAACACCCTAGATAAGAGAAGGCCTTGGAAATCTGGATCTCGAAAGTGTCTCAATCTCATATTATTAGACAGTAAGTCTGAATTAGGCTGTTCGGATGTAGCTGATAATTCCTGATGTACTTTTATTTCAGTTGTATTCTTCTGGTCTGTAATAATTTGTATAAACTCATGGGGATTCAGTAAAAAGGGAGGGGGTTTACTTTTATGCACTAAGGGTAGAAAATATGCCTATAAGGATTTATTTCTGATTTGTGCAACTTCACACGTAAAAAACATTCTATAGGATGTAACATTTGATTTCTGCAACTAAGCATATAGATACCATGCCTATAGGGATTTGCATTTCTGCATATAATAACGTCATTTGGCAAACAATTAGGCTCAACAACAAAATTGCATATAGATACCATGTCTATAGGGATTTGTATTTTTGCATATAATAACGTCATTAGGCAAGCAATTAGGCTTAACAACAAAAGTGTATATACATACCATGTATACAACACTCCTGTTTAAAAGGTCCAAATCAGTTAACGCATAGAGATCAGGCCTATAGGAGATTTGAATCTGAGCCATTTCATTCATTCAAATTAGCATTCACCTTTTGACAATAGTATTTACTGAAGCTCGTAAAGTAACAGATCTATTCTAAATGAATCTGCATTTTTCTAGAAACTTATGAAACTCTTTTCAAATTAGTCTGCATGTCCTCTGAAGTTTATTTCTTTTCTTTTAAACCTTTTTAATATAGTACATGCTTTTTTTGGAACTCTTTTTACTCTATAACTTTGCTTTATAATCCGTTTGTGTTTTAACAATCAGTAGTTCCATCCAACACTTAGACTAAGGATTAATTAGTCAATCAGATCAGTTTTAGACAACTGCATTCGAGCGATCCTAATGCAGACTTCCCGTTTAAAAATATTTGTTGAACCAGTCCGCTCGTCGCTTTATTTAATTTAAGACCAAACCAATACGTGCAAGACATGTTAAACTCTATGGCTTTATCTGATTTAAGGAGGCTTATTTGAGCCCTATTTGATTATTTGCTTTCTCCTTTACTTGCATTATGTGTTTTGATTGACGCCTTAGTATTTTATCCTTTAAAAACTCTCAAAAGACCCCAAACCCCTCTCCCTTTAGGATTAGTAGTCCAAATGCCTCCGGGACTGATAAGATTGGGACGGGTACTAGCATGCGTCGGTTCATCTAAAGAAAACTATTTTTTACTTAAGTTATATTTACTAAATCATGCATAACTATTGTTTGAATTGCTGCTGTTTAGCGACGCTACCCCAATGATACACAATGCCATAATCCAGGGAAAAACGAACTAACCTTTCCCTTTTACAAAACTCCCGATTTTTCTTTGGATGTAGGCACTCGACTTGTAATATCGTCATGTATATTTATGTACGCATACTTTCTCAAGAATGCAACTTCTCAGAATCATCACTTATTCGTAATCGCTATCCGTACACAACCTCCCCAATAGTCACGATATCATAATCAGCTATCAGCTTAGAAATCTCACTACTATCCATCCTTTTACATTCTTGCATTGCATAAGGCTACCTTTCTGCCTTTCGAGACTAAGCACTGTCTCCATTTGCATTATCTACATAAGGCTACCTTTCTATCTTTCGAGACTAAGCACTGTCTCCATCTGCATTTTCTTGCATTGCATAAGGCTACCTTTCTGCCTTTCGAGACTAAGCACTGTCTCCATCTGCATTTTCCTCCATTGCATAAGGCTACCTTTATGCCTTTCGAGACTAAGCACTGTCTCCATCTGTATTATCTACATAAGGCTACCTTTCTGCCTTTCGAGACTAAGCACTGTCTCCATACTCCATTTTATTGCATTGCATAAGGCTACCGTTCTGCCTTTCAAGACTAAGCACTGTCTCCATCCTGCATTTTCTTGCATTGCATAAGGCTAACTTTCTGCCTTTCGAGACTATGCACTGTCTCCATCCTGCATTTTCTTGCATTGCATAAGGCTACCTTTCTGCCTTTCGAGACTAAGCATTGTCTCCATCCTGCATTTTCTTGCATTGCATAAGGCTACCTTTCTGCCTTCCGAGGTTAAGCTCTACCTCCATCTACATGGCTAAAATATCGCCACCTCTATTTGCACCGGCTGAAATACCGCCAGCTTCATCTTGCATGGCTGAAACATCACCAATTTTTGTTTAACTCCTTATCGGCTGAAATATCGCCATTTATATTTATCCTTCTTTATCGGCTGAAATATCTCCAACTTTATTCAATTCTCGGTATCAGCTGAAAGATTGCCAGTTCATATTTAAATCTCCATCATCATCTATACTTATGCTTCTGTCGGCTAAAACATCGCCATTTATATATTTTTTTCATCAGCTGAAACATCGCTACTTTATTTAAATTTCTGTCGGCTGAAATATTGCCATTTACATATTTTTTTACATCAGCTAAAACATCGCCACTTTATTTAAATTTCTGTCGGCTGAAATATCATCGTTTACATTTTCTAGATCGGCTGAAATACCGCCAAGCTGTCCGAGGGCGTCATTGTTTGGAGGCATCATCTTTATAGCACGAGAACACCATGCCATGGCCCGAGGACCCCACTTTATATCCTGCACATCATTATTCAAAGGCATCATGGTTCGGAGGCACCATTATCATAGCCCGAGAACATCATTTCATAGCCTGCGAATCCTTATTTTGTGCTTCATGGCCTAGGACATCAGGGTCCGAGGACATCATCCTAACCGTCTGAAGACAGCATTCATGGTCCAATGGGAACTTGCATCACGTTTAAGTTTATGCACAATATGCGCCCGTATTACTCACTTGCAGGTACACCGGCTAGCAACGGCCATCTCAGCAGGAGCGATCCCGCTCCAACTCCCGCAGCCGATCAAACTTCAAATACCTCTAACATCGTGTCCGTCTCTTTCGAATCTCCATCGGCATGCTCTGTCAATGGTTCCTGAACTACACACGGCCTGATTCCTGTGAAACCAGGGATATGTAGGCAGCTCAAAAACCAGAGCTCGATCAAATTCTTGTCAAATCGCCGCTTCCGGTCAAAATTGGCCATCATATTTTTACCCGACAACTCTTTCATCCTTCCCGGGTAAAGAGGGCAGCTGTTAATACTCAATTTTCCCTATGTATTTTTATACCCAAAATACTTCCAAAATAGCATATATGTGCTTATATAAGCACACCCAAGAGTTTTGGCATTTTTAATGATTTTTAAACCAATTCATTGCCTATTTTAATAAAACAAAATCCAGTAATTATTTCCAAAATTATCATTTTTGGTGAATAACTTATTTCATTCTCATATTTACACCAAACTATAATTAAGGTGATTTTTTGCACATTTTTATGAATTTATTTGGTATTTTAAAGCTAAATTGTATATAATTGCAATCATAGCCTGTTTTACGATTAATAGTATTTTATAATTGTAAAATTAGTTGCAGTATTTTTAACTAATATTTATGAATTATTAAGGGGTTCATTGCTTTTGATTTCTCCCCAAAGTCATTTTAACAATTTTTATAAAATTAAACAAAGAAAAATTGGCTATTTAAATACTAGCCCCATGTATTTCAATTTTAGCCTCAAATTAGGTCCAATCTCAGCTCCAAATTCCCAACCCAATTCTGTTTAAACCTAACCCACGACCCAATTTCAAATAACCTGACCCAGACCCCTTTTTATCCTGGCCGTTGATCTCTGAGATCAACGCCCCCTATTCATCCCTTCCTTTTTTAATCCATACGACTGCCCTAATTCTCTCATTTCTCCTAACCCGCCGCCCTCGAATCCCCTCTCCTCTCTGATTCTCTCTAAGACCTAAACCTAATCCTAGCTGCCTCCCTCCGATTACCACCCAAAACTGCCTGAATCCATAGCTTCCAAGGCCATTAAAGGCCTGTACTTGCCTCCATTGGCTCCTGCATGCCTGTTGTTTGAAGAATCGAGGCTAGACCTCGAAGGTATTCACTCAGATCTTCACCTATTTGAAGATCTCGGCCATCTCCGACCTTGCTCCGGTGGCTATTGGTCTTTTGAGCCTGATCGTGATATTCTCTGGCATAGATCGTGACTTTTTCAGGCTTTCTCGCGTCTAGGGTTCTTCTAAAACCCTAGCCTATCGAGGTTCTCCTGATTTCCCTAGATCTATTCTAGATCTATGTTTATTTTTAATGTTTTCAAATGATTTCTCAAATTTTCTTTCAAAAGTTTGCTTCCAAATCTTTCGTCTTCTCCGACTTAGGGTTTCTCTGATTTTACATGCTCTACTGTGATTCTTATGTGTTTTCTTCTACCATGTTTTCTTCTACCTTGTTCTTATGACTTCCCATACTGTATTTTGCACGATTTTTCTTTTATTATGTTTTCATGAAGTTTTCTGGGAAATACATGTTTAAGGTCTCAGTCCCTTTGAGTTTTCTGAACTTGGTTCATTAGTATCTTTTTTTTTTTGCCTGACTTGCTTGTTTTCGTCTCTAGACTCGATTAATGGTAAAACCCCTAGAATTTGGGGGTTTCATTCGAGTTTTGAGGCCACTTGTTACGTGCTTTGTGTGTTTCTCGTCTCTAAACTTGCTTGGTTTCAAAACCCCTAATCTCTGAGTTCCTGAAGTTGTTTCATCTTTGTTTCAACTTTGTTTCTCCATGTGGTTCTGACTTTTTGCTAAAATCTGTAAGACCTTATTTACATGATTCTTTAGCATTCTTCTAATACCTCATTCTCCCTGTTATTAGATTAGCCTATACGACTATCATGTTTCATCAGCACTACTGTTTCTCTTTGCCATGATTTAACCTCACACGCCTAATGTTGTGCATTCTTTATATATACTGGTTGTTCCTCTAGAATTTTGGGACTGATTTTAGACTTCCTTGTGTAAGCATGATTGATTCTTTCCTTGTTTTATTTGAAAACTCTCTTTAACCTTTCAATTCCCCCTATTTCTGACTTGGTTCATTAGTGATTTTGAATCCTTGATTCCCTGATTTACTATGTACTAATTGATTTACTTTGTTCTTGCCTTATTTACTTAACCGTGTATTTCAAATTTTCTTTCCTTAATTACAACCCCTATGTATTTGCCCCTTATTTGTATGCTATGCACAATATGTTTACTTGATCTCCTTCCTTATACAACTTCTGCCCTTTACCGTTCAAATTTGAACTCCTTAATTAAAGGATTTTCTGCTACTGATTGATTCTAATTGATACATGATTATTTTCTTACCTTTGTTCCCTGCCTGATTTCAAACTATAAATACCTGCTCCTTTCTTAACACATACACACGACCAACACTCGAGTCTTTTTCTGAACTCACACTCACATGCATACGTATACTCTTGCTATTTGTACTGTGGCCTGTTACAAGATTTTTGCTTTCTTTCTGAAACTGGTATGTCCTAGTTTTAATTCTAGCCTCAACTTTAATGTGTTTACTTACCAGTTCTTATGTCCATGTTTGCTTTAATGTCTGAAGTATTTAATCTCTGTGCAATGTGCTTATATCCTGCTCACCTCTTGTAATGAATCCCATTCCTATATCCCCTTATGTGTTTTGAGCTATGGTTCAAAACATGGCAATATATGTGAAGTTATTATCCATGGATATGAACTGGACCCTTTGGGCCCTAAGCTTTTTCAATCTCCCATCCCCATTCCCTTACTTTGTGTGCTGAGTTAAAGCTTTGGCCTGACAGTATTCTAATTACTGCCCACGCCATGGATTGACCTTCAAGAGGTCCTTACTCTCCAATGTTTGGCCAATAGGTTTGGTCAGGGGTGTAGCAGCCTACCTCATGGTTAGGTATGACCACCAGCCTGCCTTGGCACTCCATACCCCTCTCTATTACACTTGCACTCATTCTTAAAACTTAAGTTCTGCCCATATCTTGTGAGCCTGGCCTTGGGACCCCTGAGCTCTCTCTAAACTTGGACACTTGAGGGCTGGCCCTTTCACACTGCACTATAACTCATTCTGATTAACATCTTGGGTGTAAGAATTGCCTGGGGTTCCTGAAACCCCTTGGACCTCTGAAACACCCTAGATAATAGAAGGTCTTGGAAATCTGGATCTCGGAAGTGGCTCAATCTCATATTATTAGACACTAACACTTAATTAAGTTGTTCGGATGTAGCTGATAATTCCTGATGTACTTTTTATTTCAGTTGTATTCTTCTGGTCTGTAATAATTTGTATAAACTCATGGAGATTTAGTAAAAAGGGAGGGGGTTTGCTTTTGTGCACTAAGGGTAGAAAATATGCCTATAGGAATTTATTTCTGATTTGTGCAACTTCACACGTTGAAAACATGTCTATAGGCTGTAACATTTCATTTTTGCAACTAAGCATATAGATACCATGGCTATAGGGATTTGCATTTCTGCATATAATAACGTCATTAGGCAAACAATTAGACTTAGCAACAAAATTGCATATATATGCCATGTCTATAGGGATTTGTATTTCTGCATATAATAACATCATTAGGCAATCAATTAGGCTTAACAACAAAATTATATATAGATACCATGTCTACAACACTCCTGTTTAAAAGGTCCAAATCAGTTAACGCATAGAGAGCATGCCTATAGGAGCTTTGAATCTGAGCTATTTCATTAATTCAAATTAGCATTCACCTTTTGAAAATAGTATTTACTGAAGCTCATAAAGTAACAGATCTTTTCTAAATGAATCTGCATTTGTCTGAAACTCATGAAACTCTTTTCCAATTAGTCTGCATGTCCTCTGAAGTTCATTTCTTTTCTGTTAAACCTTTTTAAAACAGTACATGTTTTTTCTGAAACTCCTTTTACTCTACAACTTTGCTTTATAATCCGTTTGTGTTATAAAAATCAGTAGTTCCATCCAATACTTAGACTAAGGATTAATTAGTCAATCAGATTAGTTTTAGACAACTGCATTTGAGCGAGCCTAATGCAGACTTCCCGTCTAAAAATATGTGTTGAACCAGTCCGCTCGTCGCTTTATTTAATTTAAGACCAAATCAGTACGTGCAAGACATGCTAAACTCTATGGCTTTATCTGATTTAAGGATGCTTATTTGAGTCCTATTCGATTTCCCCTTTACTTGCATTATGTGTTTTGATTGACGCCTTAGTATTTTATCCTTTGAAAACTCCCAAAAGACCCCATACCCCTCTCCCTTTAAGATTAGTAGTCCAAATGCCTCCGGGACTGATAAGATTGGGACGGGTACTAGCATGCAATAAGTAACGAGACATTCTGCGCTTTAATACCTTAATGGGTTGGGAAGGGTAGAATATGGATATGATGACCACGCGATAACACCACGTGTATAAATGGTTACCGGGTGTTGTGTGGGGTGATCCATATTATTTATAAACGTAGGACCCCTCTCCCTTTACTTGTTTATTTTTATTTCGAAAACTACTTTCTTCGTAAAATTTCAGCTTCTTTAACTTCGTTTTAGTTTCAAATCATTTGCAACTATTATTTGTAATTCTTGCTTGTCTACTTGTGTTTGCTTGCTTAAAGTCACAATTGTAACATGGCCGGGAACCACACTAGTGGATCTTGAGGGTGCCTAACACCTTCCCCTCGAGATAATTTCTAGCCCTTATCCAAACTCTGGTTCTTCATCTCAAATTCTTCATTAAAGTGTCCTAATGCACTATAATCATTAGATGGCGACTCTTCAAATCCATAAACCCAATTCCCAAATGGGAATAGAGTTGTCTTCCCAACTGTCGTAAACTCGATTCTGCCTTAGATAAAGGGGGCGTCGACACCCGATAAGTCATATAACAACTATAAAGATAAAATGAGCAGTAAATTGCGGAACGGACTATAACTCTCAAAACGACCGGTCGGGTCGTTACGGTAGTCTTCTGCTTATTGATCACTGTAGGTCGTTGCTCTATTACTGGGCTTACATGTACTGTTCCACTGGGTTTTGACTTGCTAGTGCTCACATCGCTGATTAGAATTGATGATATAGTTGTCTCCTTAACACCATATCTCACCGGTGTTGTCAATTTGACCCTAGAACCACTCAGATCTAGACAATTTGGGTTGCTATCACTCTCCTCTTCCTCTGCTTGTAGCTTCTCTCTTTAACTTTTGCCGTTTGTTTCCTTGTTCTGGCAAGATGATATCATTAAGTTTCCTTTCTACTACTGGTGTTTTACTAGTGTTTTCCTTTGCTCGTCCTCTTCCCGCCATTTCCGACGGTGGCGGGGTCAGCAAGGTCACCTAACGTGCGCTGAAAGAGAAAATGCAAATTTTTATTCGGAGTACAATTATTGGATATTGTGATTGAAACTTGAATTCTTTTTTTGTTCAAGTACTTAAAAGCATGAAATTAAATCTATGTAACTGTCAACTTTCGTATGCTTTGAAATCAAAAATTACTTACTCTAGCATTCAACATAACAAATTCATGAAAACAAAAGATAAAATTAGTTAGTTTATAAGCAATACGAGGTCGTTTGGTCGTTTGGTTTCCAATATAAGTAAAATGGTCCACATATAGAACTTGTTATAATTAAAAAAATATTCAGTTTGCGCTCTTACTAAATAAGGCGGCAGAATAGAAGTCTCACTTATAACTCTGCATTATTAATAAAAATAATCTATATATAAATAAGAAACACATGTATCCGATTATAAAATACTACATAACAAATGCAACATTCTGTGCATCAGTTAGAATTATAGTCTAGGAACATTATCTATCTTTCGAATAATTTAAACCATACAAGTTAAGTAGACAGAGAATTAAAACTCGTATTAAGCATTAAAAGAAATAGATGAACATACAAGTCAATCCTCTGTTATAAGAGGAAGCATAATACATATTTATATAGTAGTGAAACCCCTTTATTCAAACATTACATGAAAGGAAATAAAGCCACATTTGAAACCTTAGCTCTCTCAGAAATCATACTCCTCACGATCCAAGAGAAGCCAAGATCCATCCTGTTGTTGAACCATCCCTTTGTGCCTGTCAACCCACCAAAGCCCAGGAATACAATATTCCTCTTTTAGTATGTCCCACTGCTTGTTGACAAGTGAGATATCACGATTCACCTCGAGTTTAAAACCTGCTAAAATTCCTATTCCTTGAGTGCCTGCAATTCCATGCAAGTATGGCTCCAACAAATGCCAGCTAACAACTTCTCCGGGAGGCTTCACATATGGTGATTTTGTAGTGTCAATCATTAGTTCCTCGCCAACGTCTATATAGCCAATGGGTGGGTATTTAGGGACAATATCCAAAACATTATGAATCCTCAAAATATGAAGATTATTCAGCTTGGAGAATGCCTTATGAAAACTGAGATCCCCAACTTTAGGACTTGCGAATACAAAAGCTGTCACGGGGAATTCCTTGCCTTCGCTTGTTTTATTGATACCATTGAAAGCTATGTCAACCGCGTTTAGGGTTGCAAGTGACGCACCGAGGCTATGGCCAGTTACAGTAATACTAACATCTTCATTCTTACATTCCTCAACCAATCTTTTAACTTCTTCAATTACCTAAACGGAAGAAGATGATGAACTTTTTTATACTCCTTAGTAATTCCTTCGATCCATATAAATTTAAAAGAAAGAAAGAAAGATGCAAGTTATATGTTTCCCTATAACCTAATATTTCTTTAGATAGAAGCGCAAATGTTGATCACAAATTTATTATTCCTGTTTGCATCTTCTTTTTTTTTTGTTTTTGGGTTAGTTACGCCGCCCTATAGGCATCTTGAGTTCGGACATATTATAAAAGTTTCTGTATGAGAGAGAGGGACAAAAGATCAAGTAGGCATTTTGACAATATTTTGAAGGAAAAAATGTATTTGATGTTGAAGATTAAAAAGAGTATATTTGACTTTGTGGTTTAGAAATGAATTTCAAAGAAAAGGTTTGAATATCTGTTAGCAGTTAAAACCATTATTTCTAGATCTTAAAATACTCATCAAACAAATTTTTCAATATTTAACAAGCCTTCCGAACATTGAGGTTCAATATTTGATTTAGAGTTTGAATATTATTTACGATCAAACGGGGCTTTGAACTGTTGTTAACTAAGACTCAAAAGTACGTATCTTTAGATTCTGATATTTGTAAGAGAAAACTTACTTGACAATCATATTCTAGTAAAAATATGGAGCTTTATGCCTTTATCAAATTAACAAGTTGATATGCACCTGATCCCGGGCACTAGTCTGATTAAACTGTGATCGTGGATCTTCAGTTGTATAAATATTGTAGAAGCCGTGATGCACCAAAGGTTGAAGCAAACCCCAGTCACCAAAGACTTTAGGTCCTGGGACAGCTAAAAATTGAAGATCATTCACCCACTCTAACTTCTGCATGGTTCCTCTCCAATTAACCACAATATCCCTCCTTCCTAGTGCAACTTTACCCTCATCAGTAGCCACAGCAATATACCCCATAAAATTCGATTCTTTACTCCATGCTTCCCTTGATAATGATTTTACAATGAAAGCATCAGGAAGCGGAATGGATGCAGTTGCATAGAAAAATTTGGTTACACGATATTTCAGTGGGTCAAGTCCAACCTTAGTAAAAAGGCTTTCCATTGAGTATCTGCTAGCTCCAGCATATTTAGACGCTTTCTCTGTAATGAAAGTGTCATAAGTTGCTTGAGCCAGTTCTCCATATTGAATGATATATTTACGTAGATCAAGATCCAAGGGGCTTAGTAATCCTTCCCAATTGTTTTTGCCACTAAGCTGCTCCCACTTCCCAGCCATGTCTCTCTGGCCCCTTTTTCCTAATTTTATGTAACTTTTTTTTCTCTTTGTTGCTTATTAATTTCCTATAATATGTTCTTCATTTCGCCCATCTGCAAATGCCAATTTATAGTGAAGGTGTTCAATTATTAGTGCTTGACGTGGAACATGCTTTTAATTTTTTATTGCTAACAATGTCACCATCTCGCCATCATCAGACAATTCAAGATGGACGTATCAACCGTGAAGATTAGAATCGTTCCCGTTTTTCTGAAGGGTTCGATTTTTATTGAGTTACCCAGTAGAAAATATTTACGTAATCAAATAATTTGAAGATTTATTAAACTTAATTGGCTGTGAAAGATCATTATTTTTTTTTTTTTTTTTTTTGAGTTACCAATGCCGGCGACACAACAACAACAAGAACAACAACCCAGTAAAATCCTACTCAGTGGGATCTAGGGAGGGTAAAGTGTACGCAGACCTTACTCCTACCTCAGAGGGGATAGAGAGGCTATTTCTGGGAGACCCTCGGCCCAAATACAACCAATGCCAATGACAATACACAATTACATTTAGCAGATATCTTTTAAAAAAAAAATTGTGTGGTAAGTTGGATGTATTGTAACCAACTAGAACGTAGTGCAACTAAAGTTTGACTTTTCTGGAACACACAATCTCAATCAAGTGGCAAATCTCGTAGCAGATTTTTAAGTAGCTTTAATAATGTAAAAAATACATGAATAATTGGTGTATTAAATTTAAACCCATTACTAGTACCAACCTAGCCACTACGACCATCCCTTTCATGGCAGGCCAATTAGAGGAAAATAAAAAAAGTACGTACGTACCTAAGAAAAATTTGTAGGGATCACATATTTATTATGCCAACTTGACTTGTTCTGGTTAAGTATGCCTGCTGGCGAGGGGGTTCGGGAGTGAAACTTAATAGGTTCAACTTTCCATTAAACTAATTATACCATTAAAATTTTGGGTTTAAATCTAATATTTGTTGAGATTTTAATAAATTTTTATATATATATTTATACTCTGTATTGAATGTTTTGGATTCAGATGAACCCATAGCCGAAAGACTATATCCCCACGTGCAGATCATTGGAATACTTTAAAGATATCAATTAACAACATCAATATATATATATATATATATATATAATTTTGATAAAAAAAAAGAGTATAGAAGGGGGTAATTTCAGTTCATAATTTTGATAAAACTGAAATAATATCGGTTTGCAGAATAAGAGAGAGAATACCAAGTAGGATTTTTTACAACATAAGACTTTAACATTTTTACCTTAAAAATTCTTTTACCGTAATAGTAAATTTTTACCGAAACAGTAAATTTTTTAGAAATGAAAATATTTTTATGTCTTTCACTCGTAATAACTATACCCATCCAGAAGGATTTGCTAGAAGCCTTACCTCAAATCTAGAAGAATTTAAACTAGCCATAGTGTGTCGACCCGGCATGTCGTCTCATGTGTTATTGCTCAGAGTCCCCCATTTCATGCTTCTTCATGTTTCATTATCAGTATGTGGTGTGTTAGAGTTGATTTGGATTGGTATTGGTAGAAAATGAGACACTTAGCCTCTTTAAGGAAGGCTTAAGCTGGAAAAAGTCATTCGGACGTTGACTTATGAGTTATAGGGCTCGGATATGATTTCCGATGATTCGGTTAGCTTCGGGAGATGATTTGTGACTTAGGAGTGCGATCGAAATTGATTTTGGAGGTCCGGTATAGAATTAGGCTTGAATTGGCGAAGTTAGTATTTTGGCAAATTCCGAGTGATAGGTGAGATTTTGATCCGAGGGTCGGAATGTAATTTCGAGAGTTGTTGTAGCTTCGATATGTGACTTGTGATGTGTGTACAAAATTTCAGGTCATTCGGACGTCGTTTGGTTGGGTTTTTCATTGAATGTGAGTTTCGGAAGAATTTGAAGAACTTAGGCTTGAAATTGATGAAAAATGAGGATTTTGGTGTTGATGGATGTGTTTTTAAGATTGGAACAAGTTTGAATAGGGTATTGGATCATGTCTGAGCTTTTGGTTGAGGTTCCTGGGGCCTCGAGGTGAGTTCGGGTGGTCAAACGGAAGGTTTTTGGAGTTAATTGCAGGTTCAAATTTGCCTGTATCTGTTGGTTTCGCAACCGCGGTTATTGGACCGCAAGTGCGGTCTCGCTGAAGCGGTTAAAGGAGCGCAAAAGCGAAAAAACTTGGCCCTTTCCAGGTTCCACAGCAGCGGGTGAAGGATCACAAAAGCGGTCAGTGCTTTGGTAGTGTAGTTCCGCAGAAGCGGACGTAAACCGCAGAAGCGATTTTGGGTCATAAGAGGAAGTTCTGCGGAAGTGGGAATTATGTCTCAGAAGCAGCTTTGGACCTTAAGTAAAATTCCGCAGGAGCGAAAAAAAGACCGCAGAAGTGGTATCGCGGAAGCGGATGTGGGGACCGCAGAAGCAGAAACCCCTGGAGTTAGAAGGGTTTTATATTCATTTTTGGTTCTGCGAAGCTTATGTTATTTCCACCATTTTTAAGCGAGTTTTTGAGAGCTTTTGGCGAGAATTTAAGGGATTTTTCAATGGGAATCAATTGGAGGTAAGTCCCTTAGCTTAAATACACGAGATTATGTTAGATTTAACATGAAAATTGGTTGAAATTCATTAAAAAGGGGTAAAGCTAGGGCTTGAGTTTTTTATATTTCAAATTGTAATTTGATAGGTCATTTGGGCTCGGATTTGGGAGTTCTTGGTATGTATGGACTTGTGGCGAGACGAGGAATCTGGTGATGTAAGTTTTGTAATTTTTCCAGAAGTGGGCTCGGGGCTCAGATTTTGCTAGTTTCGAGATTTTTGCTAATTTTCGATTATTTTCGATTGGGTATTGTTCCCTTAGCATATTGTGATGTATTTGCTCTGATTTTGGTTAGATTCGACGCGCGTGGAGGCCGATTTGAGGGCAAAGGCGTCGCGAGCTAGAGATTTCACCGGTTCGAGGTGAGTAATGATTGTAAATGATATCCTGAGGGTTTGAAACCCCGGATTGCACATCGTAGTGCTATATTGAGGTGACTTGCACACCGGATAATGGGCGCGAGGTAGAACACCGCTGGGGATTGTGACTTGGTCCGTCCCGATTGATTAATTTACCGCGTATTTGACTGGAATTTATTTGTTATCATTGTTGTTTGGGCTGATTGTCGTATTTGGGCTTCATGCCAACTATTTGAACCCTTTGGGGATTATTTTCACTGTCTTCCTCACTGTTTTGACTTATTACTTGAACTCAGTCATACTATTTCTCCACTACTTTACAACTCAGCCACTTTTACTAATATTGAGTCTTAAATGATAATATGGGCTAAGGACTATTATTTTACTAGTGCCCGAGGGGCTTGTGATGATATTCTGACTGAGTGCGGTCGAGTGCCAGATGTGAGGATACACGGAGGGATGTGAGGCCTACGGCCCGGATGTGAGGATTATATATGGATCGGACTGCACGCCGCAGTACTATATTATATGGATCGGACTGCACGCCGCAGTAGTATATTATATGGATCGGACTGCACGCCGCAGTATGTATATATTGGATCAGACTGCACACCACAGTGATATTTAGCGCTTGGGCTGTAGGAGCCCCTCCGGAGTCTGCACCCCCACAGTGAGCGCGGGTACCCATAAGGATCGGGCTGCACGCCGCAGCGAGCTATGGATCGGGCTGCATGCCACAGCGATATGTGGATCGGGCTGCGCGCCGCAGCAGTTATTATGTGATATTGTTTCTGAGACTGAGTTGAGAGAGAGAGCCCAAGGGGCCGAGAGTGTTGTGGAGAGTGAGCCCGAGGGGCTGGCTCAGTTTGAGATATTGCCCAAGGGGCGAGGTTTTGTGTGCTCATTTTGCATACTTCTTGCCTTTTTACCTATTATACTGTGGTATTTGTGCCCGAGGGGCGGATTTTCTGTGCTAATCAGCACTAACTATTTTGAAACCGTTTTTGTAAATATTGAAAGGACCATTTTCGAAAGATATTTGAACTGAGGCGAAACATTTCTAAAGATTTCATTGTTTTCTCAAAAATCGTATCCGGCTTCTGTATAGCATGTTGGTTGCTTTACATGATTTCTGGCTGCTCAGTTACTATTTACTTTTATTACTCACTGAGTTGGAGTACTCATTTTACTCCGTGCACCTCGCGTGCAGATGTAGGTATTGTTCACTCGGTAGCGGGTTTTGAGCTGGTTGAAGGTATTCCTATTGTAGCTGAGCAGAGTGACCGCCAGCGTTCGCGGCACCAGATTACTTCCTTTGGTTCTAAATTTTATTCTGTATATTGTTGGCCCTGTAGTTCTATTTAGACTTCTCTAGATGCCCGTAACTTGTGACACCCCGGTCGGGCTGTATTGGGTTGTATTTACATTGATTAGTATCATTAATTCATATTCGAACTGTTATATAACTGATTAACTGCTTTAAGTGGTGTTCTGAAATGGTCTGGCAGGCCTCATCTTCATGAGAGGCGCCATCACGACTGGAGCGGGGTTTCGGTCGTGACGAGTTGGTATCAGAGCCTAGGTTACTAGGTCTCACGAGTCATGATCAGGTTTAGTAGAGTCTCGCGGATCGGTATGTAGATGTCTGTATTTATCCTCGAGAGGCTGCAGAACCTTTAGGAAAACTTCAACTTTCTTGGAATTCTTATCGTGCGTACTTGTTTTAGCTTGAGATATAACTCTTGAAATTCCTTCCATACATCTGCATGCGCACGTGAGCGCTCATCATTAGATGTGCCTTGATGGCTTATGATTCCCTGATCAAGGGGCGAGTTGTAATCTCCATGAGTTTGATGTTCGGCCCGTTTGGAAGACTTGAGGCCGGATCTTACCTATGGCTTGAGCACTGAGGTGTTGATCGTGTGAGCAAGTGTTTTGAACTTATATGTTCGGTATTGTCGCTATTAGCCGGAATGGAGGTTTGGTATTCATGTGATGAGTATGTTAGTAATGCGAGAAGTAATTATATGACTTGGTAGTGACGAAGAACTCTACTGGATAATACACGAATTGTTAAGTGATTCGTTTCCTATTGTGGTTTGATGTGTAGCCCGAATATAGGCGTGTGAAGAATATTTTTGTATCTCCTAGTTGGGAAGTGAAGTGCATTTCATGCGGCGGTATGATTTCAGACTCAGGAAGACTAATGACTGTGTAACTTATATGATGGTGGAAGGTGTGCTGAAATACTAAATTGAGGCGAAGCAGGTGGGTTATCTCCTGCGAAGTGTTCTTAAGTGATTTTCTCCTTAGGTGTACGTTAGAGGATCTCATATGTAATTTAAAGTTACGTGTTGTAAATTTGGGTCGCTTAAGAGTGTGGACTCAGCTGATGTGGGGATGAATGTGAGATTCGTAGAGGATTACAGTATTAGATGATCTATGTTTTCACAAACTTGTGCATGATTTGAGTTTAACCTCACTATAACATTGTGGTATCATTAGAGTAAAAGTATTATGGGTTATTGAATGTGTCCTGATAGATGGATTCGAGCCAAGTTGGGGAGGTTGCTGTTGATTAGCTGATCGCACAGTTATGTGCTATGCTGGTTCTGTTTCGAGGTATGCTGGCAGATCAGTCCTGGTTGCAGAAATTGAGCCGAGGATGGCACGAGTGAAACAAAATTTTGACAAAGGTTATATGGTGCTTCGTAGATGTGAGAAAATAATAGGATGCCTTGAGCTGTTATTGATAAAGAATGCTCAGTGTATAGAGAAGGAAGATGTTTGTTTGTATTGGAATTAGATCATATCCTGCGGTGTCAGAGTGCTAACAAGGCACGAGTGGTTCTGTTCATTGAGTCAAGTAATTTGCAGGTTTAATAAGAGTGAATGAGTTTCGAGAATGATTCTAATGTGTTCAAGATTTTGCATGTATCAAACAGGTGTCTCAAGGTTGTGTATGTGGTCAGAGACTGTGTATTCATCGGGGAATGTCGAGGCTTGTGGTATTTTTGTGTCCATTATGGGATCCTATGTATCGGTATCTGGAAGTTAATGGTAACGAATTCAGATTAGCAGGAAGTTCTTCAAATAAAGTATTCTGGATTGTGGTATTTCTAGGAACAACTGAGAGAGTATTCGGTGGACTATGGATCTTAGATAGTGTGGTCTTATGTTCGAATCTCGTGTGGTAGGCCTAGATTGAGGCATTGTGATGCTACAACGAGGGAGAAATATCAAGTTGATGATGAATCAGAAAGGAAATTAGATAGATGGAATAGCTTGATAATAGACCAAATCGGTATGGTAAGGGTATGGTTAATTCTTTGTATGTGTTCGAGGTAATGAGCTTTTACAGACATTTTGGCAGCAATGCTCTTGAGTTTTGACGGCTTGCTCAGCTTGGTTTAGATAGAAGGATTCAGTCCTGGCAGTTTAGCTTGAGCAAATGGAATTAGGGAGTGCCCTTGCTGGGTTTTATCGTGGTTTGAGGATGTATATATCCTTCTATGTGCATGCGAAGCATGGGATATGTGATTATTTTCTTCTAGATGGGATTGATGGAAGGTCTTGGCTAGATGAGTTATAGTTCAGCTCTGAAAAGAAGTTCATAAAATTCTTAGGCAACAGGTAGCCTCAGGTAATCAAGGAAATGGTAATGCTAATTGGAAGTTATTTGACGAGAGTATATGTCTCGGAGGAAGGGTAATGTGATTAGACTGATGATACTTCGGTAGTATTGTGGCACTTTCTTGCTAGATCGACTGTTGATATCTGAGTTTGTTTGATGGCACAGGGGAATTTTAGAATATCTTTCGTGGAATGATTGAGTACTCGAGGTGTGATATGTATTCATACTGCAGAATTTGGGGATTAGGTTTAGTAATTCGTGTGCTATATGGAGTTGGAGACTGGGAGTTCTCAGGTACGGACTATGTAGTGGTTGTGGATCGTGTGTATTGGTACCGTTAGCGGCTATTGGGATTTGGAGGCCCGAGTGGATCTTTCTTTGCTTGGTATATTAGATTTTTGATATGATATTGGGGTGTATACTGGTTGTCTCAGTGTTGGGTTATTCTAAACTATTGTGCTATGGGCTATATGGGAAAATGCCACAAGTTGCGTGGCGAGGTGTATCAGATTATGTTCTTGCAAAGCGGTTTGTATTCCAAAGACCAGCGGACGGCTGGGAGGATTGCTTTCCTTAATTGGGCCTTTGTGGCGGATGTCAGTGTAGAGGTTTCTACCATTGATTCAGTTCCGGTATTGAGGGACTTTTTGGATGCGTTCCTTGTGGCCGGGCATGTCGCCGGGTGAGATTGTGGATTTTGGTATTTATTTGGTATCGGGCACCCTATCGTATGGCTCCGGCAGGAGTTATAGTAGTGTAAGGAGCAGCTGCAGGCTTCCTGAATTGAGTTCGTTGGCAGGTCGATGTGGCTATGTATTTAGCTAGAGTTAGCTTAGTTAGTCCCGAGTTGTCTTGTTGAGGGATAGGTTGATTCGATAGTTATTGAATTTGTTAGTGAACTGGGGAGATCTATGAGTTGCTTTTCTGTGCTGTGAGGCGTTATGATTGGTTGGATATGGGAACATGTGGTGCAGTTCTATTGAGGAGTCAGAGAGAAAGTCGAGCGGGAAGAGTAATTGAGTGTGGCTCGGTAAATGGAGTATTGGTTACGACCTATCGGGTTGTGTGTTGTATGTTATTTGTTTCACCATGGGTGTAATGAATGGCTTTGGTTTCAGACATCAAATTATGCGTGGCTGTCGATTTTGTGCATGGCGACTGGAGGTGTTTCATGTGTAACAGTGTTTGGGTGGAATCGCGCATTGTGGCGAGGCCACGCGGGGGTATAACCTTTCAGGGTAGATTCAGGTATCCTATTTCCATTATGTGAGACGGGGTCTCAGCCTTGTGTTGTAATGGTACTGGTGATCTTGAGGTACAACTCTTTCATTTGAGTCATTTGTCATCATTTGAGTATGTTTAGATTGTTCCTCATCAGTGCGTGTATTATGCAAGTTGTGGCTTAGGCCTGTGTTGAGGTGTCATAACACCAGAGTGGTGTGTTGGATTCGAGGAGATCGTTGGAGTCATTAATGAATATGAACAGATTTGATTTCATTTTGTTAGAAGGATAATATCGAGGTTCAGCTCGGAAATCTGTTGTGGTATTAGTCAAAATGGAAGTGGCTTCATGAATGGTTGATCTGAGAGATGGTTATGGTTTGCTGCGTGTTTCATTTATCGTTGGCAGTATATGAAAGTGTTGGAATGATACTTTAGCTAAATAAGAGGTTTTCTATCGATATTTGGTTGTTGTGGGTAACTACTATGAATGAAAGTTATCATATCGAGTGCTTGGATTATGTGGTATATCATATGACTTCACCTGAGGTTGCAAGTATGGGTATTACAGGTGGTTCGGGACTATTCCAAAGCATAGGTGTGAGGTTTTGATCGTATTGATGGTTTTAGATGTGAAAAGGTAGTTCTATAATTTATGGGCTAGATTGGATTGGGTAATTTCAGCTATGTTGTGTTGTCGGACCTATATGAGATAGGGTGACGTGGGATTACCCCAGGTATATGCTTGGTAAGGTTATTCAGCTATTGGTTGGCTTCTAAAACAACTTTGGGTACGCTCGAGGACGAGTGTTTGTTTAAGTTGGGGAGGATATGATGACCCGGCCCGTCATCTCATGTGTTATTGCTCAGTTTCCCCCATTTCATGCTTCATCATGTTTCATTATCAGTATGTGGTGTGTTAGAGTTGATTTTGATTGGTATTGGTAGAAAATGAGACACTTAGCCTCTATAAGGAAGGCTTAAGCTGGAAAAAGTCAATCGGACGTTGACTTATGAGTTATAGGGCTCGGATATGACTTCCGGTGATTCGGTTAGCTTCGGGGGATGATTTGTGACTTATGAGTGCGATCGAAATTGATTTTGGAGGTCCGGTATAGAATTAGGCTTGAATTGGCGAATGTAGTATTTTGGCGAATTCCGAGTGATAGGTGAGATTTTGATCCGAGGGTCGGAATGGAATTTCGAGAGTTGCTGTAGCTTCGATATGTGACTTGTGACGTGTGTGCAAAATTTCATGTCATTCGGACGTCGTTTGGTTAGGTTTTTGATTGAATGTGAGTTTCGGAAGAATTTGAAGAACTTAGGCTTGAAATTAATGAAAATGAGGATGTTTGTGTTGTTGGATGTGTTTTTAAGATTGGAACAAGTTTGAATAGGGTATTGGATCATGTCTGAGCTTTTGGTTGAGGTTCCAGGGGCCTCGAGGTGAGTTCGGGTGGTCAAACGGAAGGTTTTTGGAGTTAATTGCAGGTTCAAATTAGCCTATATCTGTTGGTTTCGCAACTGCGGTTATTGGACCGCAAGTGCGGTCTCGCTGAAGAGGTTAAAGGAGCGTGAAAGCGAAAAAACTTGGCCCTTTCCAGGTTCCACAGCAGCGGGTGAAGGATCGCAAAAGCGGTCAGTGCTTTGGTAGTGTAGTTCCGCAGAAGCGGACGTAAACCGCAGAAGCGGTTTTGGGTCATAAGAGAGTTCCGCGGAAGTGGGAATTGTGTCGCAGAAGTGGCTTTGGACCTTAAGTGAAATTCCGCAAAGACCGCAGAAGTGGTATCGCGGAAGCGGATGTGGGGACCGCAGAAGCGGAAACCCCTGGAGTCAGAAGAGTTTTATATTCATTTTTGGTTCCGCGAAGCTTATGTTATTTCCACCATTTTTAAGCGAGTTTTTGAGAGCTTTTGGCGAGAATTTAAGGGAGTTTTCACTGGGAATCAATTGGAGGTAAGTCCCTTATCTTAAATACACGAGATTATGTTAGATTTAACATGGAAATTGGTTGAAATTCATTAAAAAAGGGGTAAAGCTAGGGCTTGAGTTTTTTATATTTCAAATTGCGATTTGATAGGTCATTTTAGCTCGGATTTGGGAGTTCTTGGTATGTATGGACTTGTGGCGAGACAAGGAATCCGGTGATGTAAGTTTTGTTATTTTTCGAGAAGTGGGCTCGGGGCTCGGGTTTTGCTAGTTTCGAGATTTTTGCTAATTTTCGATTATTTTCGATTGGGTATTGTTTCCTTAGCATATTGTGATGTATTCACTCTGATTTTGGTTAGATTAGACGCGCGTGGAGGCCGATTTGAGGGCAAAGGCATCGCGAGCTAGAGATTTCACCGGTTCGAGGTGAGTAATGATTATAAATGATATCCTGAGGGTTTGAAACCCCGGATTGCACATTGTAGTGCTATATTGAGGTGACTTGCACACCGGATAATGGGCGTGGGGTAGAGCACCGCTGGGGAATGTGACTTGGTCCATCCCGATTGATTAATATTTCGCGTATTTGACTGGAATTTATTTGTTATCATTGTTGTTTGGGTTGATTGCCGTATTTGGGCTTCGTGCCAACTAGTTGAACCCTTTGGGGATTATTTTCACTGTCTTCCTCACTGTTTTGACTTATTACTTGAATTCAGTCATACTATTTCTCCACTACTTTACAACACAGCCACTTTTACTAATATTGAGTCTTAAATGATAATTTGGGCTAAGGACTATTGTTTTACTAGTGCCTGAGGGGCTTGTGATGATATTCTGACTGAGTGCGGTCGAGTGCCGGATGTGAGGATACATGGAGGGATGTGAGGCCTATGGCCCGGATGTGAGGATTATATATGGATCGGACTGCACGCCGCAGTAGTATATTATATTGATCGGACTGCACGCCGCAGTAGTATATTATATGGATCTGACTGCATGCCGCAGTATGTATATATTGGATCGGACTGCACACCACAGTGATATATAGCGCTTGGGATGTAGGAGCCTCTCCGGAGTCTGCACCCCCACAGTGAGCGCGGGTACCCATATGGATCGGGCTGTACGCCGCAGCGAGCTATGGATCGGGCTGCATGCCGCAGCGATATATGGATTGGGCTATGCACCGCAGCAGTTATTATGTGATATTGTTTCTAAGACTGAGTTGAGAGAGAGCCCAAGGAGCCGAGAGTGTTGTGGAGAGTGAGCCCGAGGGGCTGGCTCAGTTTGAGATATTGCCCGAGGGGCGAGCTTTTATGTGCTCATTTTGTATACTTCTTGTCTTTTTACCTATTATACTGTGGTATTTGTGCCCGAGGGGCAGATTTTCTGTGCTAATCGGCACTAACTATTTTGAAACCGTTTTTGTAATTATTGAAAGGACCATTTTCGAAAGATATTTGAACTGAGGCGAAACATTTCTAAAGATTTCACTGATTTCACTTTTTTCTCAGAAATCGTACCTGGCTTTTATATAGCATGTTGGTTGCTTTACATGATTTCTGGCTACTCAGTTATTATTTACTTTTATTACTCACCGAGTTGGAGTACTCATTTTACTCCCTCACCTCGCGTGCAGATGTAGTGATTGTTCACTCGGTAGCGGGTTTTGAGCTGGTTGAAGGTATTCCTATTGTAGCTGAGCAGAGTGACCGCCAGCGTTCGCGGCACCGATTACTTCCTTTGGTTCTAAATTTTATTCTGTATATTGTTGGTCCTGTAATTGTATTTAGACTTCTCTTGGTGCCCGTAACTTGTAACACCCCGGTCGGACTGTATTGGATTGTATTAACATTGATTAGTATCATTAATTCATATTCGAACTGTTATATAATTAATTAACTGCTTTAAGTGGTGTTCTGAAATGGTCTGGCTGGCCTCGTCTTCACGAGAGGTGCCATTACTGCCGGAGCGGGGTTTGGGTCGTGACAAGTTGGTATTAGAGCCTAGGTTACTAGGTGTCACGAGTCATGAGCAGGTTTAGTAGAGTCTCGCGGATCGGTATGTAGATGTCTGTATTTTTCCTCGAGAGGCTGCAGAACCTTTAGGAAAACTTCAACTTTCATGGAATTCTTATCGTGCGTACTTGTTTCAGCTTGAGATATAACTCTTGAAATTCCTTCCATACATCTGTATGCGCACGTGAGCGCTCAGCGTCTGATGTGCCTTGATGGCTTATGATTCCCTGATCAAAGGGCGAGATGTAATCTCTGTGAGTTTGATGTTGGCCCGTCTAGAAGACTTGAGGCCGGATCTTGCCTATGGCTTGAGCACTGAGGTGTTGATCGTGTGAGCAAGTGTTTTGAACTTATATGTTCGGTATTGTCGCTATTAGCCGGAATGGCGGTTTGGTATTCATGTGATGAGTATATTAGTAATGAGAGAAGTAATTATATGACTTGGTTGTGACGAAGAACTCTGCTGGATAATAGATGAATCGTTAAGTGAT
The DNA here is from genome assembly GCA_026770625.1 of Nicotiana glauca. Taxonomy (NCBI): domain Eukaryota; kingdom Viridiplantae; phylum Streptophyta; class Magnoliopsida; order Solanales; family Solanaceae; genus Nicotiana; species Nicotiana glauca. Next base: position 72,934 of record MU730569.1, read on the forward strand.
TTGTTTCCTATTGTGGTTTGATGCGTAGCCCAAATATAGGCATGTGAAGAATATTTTCGTATCTCCTAGTTGGGAAGTGAAGTGCATTTCAAGCGGCGGTATGATTTCAGAATCAGGAAGACTAATGACTGTGTAACATATATGATGGTGGAAGGTGTGCTGAAATACTAAATTGAGGCGAAGCAGGTGGGTTATCTCCTGCGAAGTGTTCTTAAGTTATTTGCTCCTTATGTGTACGTTAGAGGATATCATGTGTAATTGAAAGGTAAGTGTTGTAAATTTGGGTCGCTTAAGAGAGTGGACTCAGCTGATGTGGGGATGAATGCGAGATTGGTAGAGGATTACAGTATTAGATGATCTATGTTTTCACTAACTTGTGCATGATTTGAGTTTAACCTCACTATAACATTGTGGCATCATTAGAGTAAAAGTATTATGGGTTATTGAATGTGTCCTGATAGATGGCTTAGAGCCAAGTTGGGGAGGTTGTTGTTGATTAGCTGATCGCACGGTTATGTGCTATGTTGGTTTTGTTTCGAGGTATGCTGGCGGATCAATCCTAGTTGCAGAAATTGAGTCGAGGATGGCACGAGTGAAACAAAATTTTGACAAAGGTTATATGGTGCTTCGTAGATGTGAGAAAATAATAGGATGCCTTGAGCTGTTGTTGATAAAGAATGCTCAGTGTATAGAGAAGGAAGATGTTTGTTTGTATTGGAATTAGATCATATCCTGCGGTGTGAGAGTGCTAACAAGGCACGAGTGGTTCTGTTCATTGAGTCAGGTAATTTGCAGGTTTAATAAGAGTGAATGACTTTCGAGAATGATTCTAATGTGTTCAAGATTTTGCATGTATCAAACAGGTGTCTCAAGGTTGTGTATGTGGTTAGAGACTGTGTATTCATCGGGGAATGTCGAGGCTTGTGGTATTTTTGTATCGATTATGGGATCCTATGTATCGGTATCTGGAAGTTAATGGTAACGAATTCAGACTAGCAGGAAGTTCTTCAAATAAAGTATTCTGGAGTGTGGTATTTTTGGGAACAACTGAGAGAGTATTCGGTGGACTATGGATCTTAGATAATGTGGTCTTATGTTCGAATCTCGTGTGGTAGGCCTAGATTGAGGCATTGTGATGCTACAACGAGGGAGAAATATCAAGTTGATGATGAATCAGAAAGGAAATTAGATAGATGGAATAGCTTGATAATAGACCAAATCGGTATGGTAAGGGTATGATTAATTCTTTGTATGTGTTCGAGGTAATGAGCTTTTACAGGCATTTTGGCATCAATGCTCTTGAGTTTTGACGGCTTGCTCAGCTTGGTTTAGATAGAAGGATTCAGTCCTGGCAGTTTAGCTTGAGCAAATGGAATTAGGGGAGAGCCCTTGCTGGGTTTTATCGTGGTTTGGGGATGTATATATCCTTCTGTATGTATGCGAAGCATGGGATGTGTGATTATTTTCTTCTAGATAGGATTGACGGAAGGTCTTGGGAAGGATTTCTTTCCTTAATTGGGCCTTTGTGGCGGATGTCAGTGTAGAGGTTTCTCCCATTTATTCAGTTCCGGTATTGAGGGACTTTTTGGATGCGTTCCTTGTGGCCGGGCATGTCGCCGGGTGAGACTGTGGATTTTGGTATTTATTTGGTGTCGGGCACCGTATCGTATGGCTCCGGTAGGAGTTATAGTAGTGGAAGGAGCAACTGCAGGCTTCCTGGTATTGAGTTCGTTGGCAGGCCGATGTGGCTACGCATTTAGCTGGAGTTAGCTTGGTTAGTCCCGAGTTGTATTGTTGAGGGATAGGTTGATTCAATAGTTATTGAATTTGTTAGTGATCTGGGAATATTTATGAGTTGATTTTCTGTGTTGTGAGGCGCTATTATTGGTTGGATATGGGCACATGTGGTGTGGTTCTATTGAGGAGTCAGAGAGAAAGTCGAGCGGGAAGAGTAATTGAGTATGGCTCGGTAAATGGAGTATTGGTTACGACCTATCGGGTTGCGTGTCGTATGTTATTTGTTTCACCGTGGGTGTAATGAATGACTTTGGTTTCAGACATCAAATTATGCGTGGCTGTCGATTTCGGGCATGGCGACTGGAGGTGTTTCATGTGTAACAGTGTTTGGGTAGAATCGCGCATTGTGGCGAGGCCACGCGGTATAACCTTTCAGGATAGATTCAGGTATCCTATTTCCATTATGTGAGACGGGGTCTCAGCCTTGTGTTGTAATGGTACTGGTGATCTTGAGGTACAACTCTTTCATTTAAGTCATTTGTCATGATTTGAGTATGTTCAGATTGTTCCTCATCGGTGCGTGTATTGTGAAAGTTGTGGCTTAGGCCTGTTTTGAGGTGTCATATCACCAGAGTGGTGTGTTGGATTCGAGGAGATCGTTGGAGTCATTAATGAATACGAACAGATTTGATTTCATCTTGTTGGAAGGATAATATCGATGTTCGGCTCGGAAATCTGCTGTGGTATTAGTCAAAATGGAAGTGGCTTCATTAATGGTTGATCTGAGAGATGGTTATGGTTTGCTGCGTGTTTCTTTTATCGTTGGCGGTATATGAAAGTGTTGGAATGAGACTTTAGCTAAATAAGAGGTTTTCTATCGATATTTGGTTGTTGTGGGTAACTACTGTGAATGAAAGTTATCATATCGAGTGCTTGGATTATGTGGTATATCATATGACTTCACCTGAGGTTGCAAGTATGGGTATTACAACTGGTTCGGAACTATTCCAAAGTATAGGTGTGAGGTTTTGATCGTATTGATGGTTTCAGATGTGAAAAGGTAGTTCTATAATTTATGGGCTAGATTGGATTGGGTAATTTAAGCTATGTTGTGTTGTTGGACCTATATGAGATAGGTTGATGTGGGATTACCCCGGGTATATGCTTGGTAAGGTTATTCAGCTATTGGTTGGATTTTAGAACAACTTTGGGTACGCTCGAGGATGAGCGTTTGTTTAAGTTGGGGAGGATGTGACGACCCGGCCCGTCGTCTCATGTGTTATTGCTCAATTTCACACATTTCATGTTTCATTATCAGTATGTGGTGTGTTAGAGTTGATTTGGATTGGTATTGGTAGAAAATGAGACACTTAGCCTCTTTAAGGAAGGCTTAAGCTGGAAAAAGTCAATCGGACGTTGACTTATGAGTTATAGGGCTCGGATATGATTTTCGGTGATTCGGGTAGCTTCGGAGGATGATTTGTGACTTAGGAGTGCGATCGTAATTGATTTTGGAGGTCCGGTATAGAATGAGGCTTGAATTGGCGAAGCTAGTATTTTGGCGAATTCCGAGTGATAGGTGACATTTTGATCTGAGGGTTGAAATGGAATTCCGAGAGTTGTTTTGGCTTCAATATGTGACTTGTGATGTGTGTGAAAAATTTCAGGTCATTCGGACGTCGTTTGGTTGGGTTTTTGATTGAATGTGAGTTTGAGAAGAATTTGAAGAACTTGGGCTTGAAATTGATGAAAAATGAGGATTTTTGTGTTGTTGGATGAGTTTTTAAGATTGGAACAAGTTTGAATAGGGTATTGGATCATGTCTGAGCTTTTGGTTGAGGTCCCGGGGGCCTCGGGGTGAGTTCGGGTGGTCAAACGGAAGGTTTTTGGAGTTAATTGCAGGTTCAAATTTGCTGGTATCTGTTGGTTTCGCACCTGCGGTTATTGGACCGCAAGTCAGGTGCGGTCTCGCTGAAGGGGTTTGAGGAGCACCGAAGCGGAAAAACTTGGCCTTTGCCAGGTTCCACAGCAGCGGGTGAAGGATCGCAAAAGCGGTCAGTGCTTTGGTAGTGTAGTTTCGCATAAGCGGACGTAAACCGCAGAAGCGGTTTTGGGTCATAAGAGGAAGTTCCGCGGAAGCGGGAATAGTGTCGCAGAAGCGGCTTTGGACCTTAAGTGAAATTCCGCAGAAGCAGAAAAATGATCGCAGAAGTGGTATCGCGGAAGCGGATGTGGGGACCGCAGAAGCGGAAACCCGTGGAGTCAGAAGGGTTTTATATTCATTTTTGGTTCCGCGAAGCTTATGTTATTTCCACCATTTTTTAGCGAGTTTGAGAGCTTTTGGCGAGAATTAAAGGGAGTTTTGATAGGGAATCGACTGGAGATAAGTCCCTTAGCTTAAATACACGAGATTATGTTAGATTTAACATGGAAATTAGTTGAAATTCATTAAAAAGGGTGTAAAGCTGGGGGTTGAGTTTTTGATATTTCAAATTGTGATTTGATAGGCCATTTGAGCTCGGATTTGGGAGTTCTTGGTATGTATGGACTCGTGGAGAGACGAGGAACCTGGTAATGTAAGTTTTGTAATTTTTCAAGAAGTGGACCCGGGGCTCGGGTTTTGCTAGTTTCGAGATTTTGCTAATTTTCGATTGTTTTTGATTGGGTATTGTTCCCTTAGCATATTGTGATGTATTCTCTCTGATTTTGGTTAGATTCAACGCGCGTGGAGGCCTATTTGAGGGCAAAGGCGTCGCGAGCTAGAGATTTCACCGGTTCGAGGTAAGTAATGATTGTAAATGATATCCTGAGGGTTTGAAACCATAGATTGCACATTGTAGTGTTATATTGAGGTGAGTTGCACGCCGGGTAGTGGGCGTGGGGTAGAGCACCGCTGGGGATTGTGACTTGGTCTTTCCCGATTGATTAATCTACCGCGTATTTAACAGGAATTTATTTGTTATCACTGTTGTTTGGACTGATTGCCGTATTTGTGCTTCGTGCCAACTATTTGAACACTTTGGGGATTATTTTCACTATCTTCCTCAATGTTTTGACTTATTACTTGAACTCAGTCATACTATTTCTCCACTACTTTACAACTCAGCCACTTTTACTCATATTCAGTCTTAAATGATAATTTAAATGGTAATTTGGGCTAAGGACTATTGTTTTACTAGTGCCCAAGGGGCTTGTGATGATATTCTGACTGAGTGCGGCCGAGGGCCGGATGTGAGGATACACGGAGGGATGTGAGGCCTAGGGCCTGGATGTGAGGATTATATATGGATCGGACTGCACGCCGCAGTAGTATATTATATTGATCGGACTGCACGCCGCAGTAGTATATTATATGGATCGGACTGCACGCCACGGTATGTATATATTGGATCGGACTGCACGCCGCAGAGATATATAGCGCTTGAGATGTAGGAGCCCCTACGGAGTCTGCACCCCCACATTGAGCGCGGGTACCCATATGGATCGGGCTGTACGCCGCAGCGAGCTATGGATCGGGCTGCACGTCGCAGCAATATGTAGATCGGGTTGCGCGCCGCAACAGTTATTATGTGATATTGTTTCTGAGAGTGAGTTGAGAGAGAGAGCCCGAGGGGCCTAGAGTGTTGTGGAGAGTGAGCCCGAGGGGCTGGCTCAATTTGAGATATTGCCCAAGGGGCGAGCTTTTATGTGCTCATTTTGCATACTTTTTGCCTTTTACCTGTTATACTGTGGTATTTGTGCCCGAGGGGCGGATTTTCTTTGCTAATCAACACTAACTATTTTAAAACCGTTTTTGTAAATATTGAAAGGACCATATTTGAAAGAGATTTAAACTGAGGAGAAACATTTTTAAAGATTTCACTGATTTCACTATTTTCTCAGAAATTGTACCCGGCTTCTGTATAGCATGTTGGTTGCTTTACGCAATTTGTGGCTGCTCAATTATTATTTACTTTTATTATTCACTGAGTTGGAGTACTCATTTTACTCCCTGCACCTCGCGTTCAGATGCAGGTATTGTTCACTCGGTAGCGGGTTTTGAGTTGGTTGAAGGTATTGCTGTTGTAGCTGAGAAGAGTGACCGCCAGCGTTCCCGGCACCGGATTACTTCCTTTGGTTCAAAATTTTATTATGTATATTGTGGGCCATGTAGTTGTATTTAGACTTCTCTAGATGCTCGTGACTTGTGACACCTCGGTCGGGCTGTATTGGGTTGTATTTACATTGATTAGTATCATTAATTCATATTCGAACTGTTATATAACTGATTAACTGCTTTAAGTGGTGTTCTGAAATGGTCTGGCTGGCCTCGTCTTCACGAGAGGCGCCATCACGACCGGAGCAGGGTTTGGGTGGTGACACATAGACACCGGATTCTACTCGATAATAGACTTAGCTATACATTTTATTTATCTAGAAGAAAATAATAGTATATGTTCAGATAAATATAGAAAACAACTATATCTTATAGTTCGAATACTACAATATCATCAGTTTTGTCATTTAAGATCATATTCTATAAGAAGAAGACTATAAATAAACCATATTATATTTTTATTTATTTTTGCTTTTATTTTGTAGTGCTTTTATTTGCTTTTATTTTGGTATCAGACTCGAAGGGAGTAAGGGTAAAATTAATAGAGAACCAAGTTATATAGTAAAGCGTAGTATTGATACAGAAACTATATCAGCTTTAGAGTGGAAATTACAATATATAGAGGGAGAAATATATTTAGAAAACCAAAAGATAAAATTTTATAAGAATAAAAGAATTTGGATACCATTTGGATAAACAAAATAGATAAATTAAAAAACTTAAAATATCTAGACTTAAGAATATATCCAGAAAAGAAGTATAGAATACTAAAAGACAACTCAGTAATAAAGTGTAATTTCAGTAGTGGAGAACATATATTACACACAGAAGATAAACAATATAATACCCTTGTAGATCTAATAATCAACCTTAGTGAAAAAACTCAAGAAAATAACAAAAAAGTGGTAACAACACTAGAAATAGTAGAAGCCTCACAAGATAAACAAAGAAAGATCTTAGCAAAATTAGAATAAAATTGTGATTTCTTAAAATCACAAGAACTAGAAATAGACAGAAAAATACAATTCCTGAACAATAAGTTTAACTTAGAAAAAATACCCACGAAAAACGAAATAGAAAAATTAATTAAAAATATTACAGAATAACCTAAGGAACTAGAAATAGAAACAGCTAAACTAGTAGAAAAAATAACACATCAAGTAGAAATATTAAAAAGTAAAATAAATACTTTAATAGAAAAAATAAACACAATAAAAGAAATTGCTCTTTCATGAACGATTTACAAGGAGAAATAGATCCAATATATGATATTGCTATAAAATTTACAGAAAGACTTCAGCCTAATCCAGAAGGACTTACTAGCTATACTCCTCAAAGTAAAGCGGATCAAACAATAATAAAATAAAATAATACTCTAATAGTATTACTTTTAGAAATTAATAAAAAATTAGATAAAATTATTAAAGAAAAAGAGGTAAAAATTGTAAAAACTGAAGTAGAAATTCCAAAAGTAGAAAATTTAACAAAGGTAGATGATTTAATAGAACAATTTAAAACAGTAGAAATAACACCACAAAGGGACAGACTTAGAAACTTAGTATAAGAAAATCTCAAAAATGGACCTTCTTTCAAGTGGGTCAGGAACAAGGAATGAAGAAAGATCAAGAATAAGTTTTTCAGAAAATAAAATAGGTAATAATATGTTAGCAAGAATTTTAACTAAGAAAAGACAAGAAGATAATCAACAATTAGACGAAATAATAGATATAGATAAAGATATACAAATTTTTTAACAAAATCAACTAAAATTACTCAATCCGAAAATATTATATAATACAGGATATTTTTCAAATAACTCTCAGTTGTATAGATATTACAGAGAAGAACAGTTATCAGCCATAGGAAATAAAATTGCAATATAAATTTAATCAATCCATAAGCAGTAAGGCAAATAAAAAACTATAAAAAGAATTTAATGCATATAAGATTAATAGTAATTGGATTAAAAGGCCTAACTAAAAAAATTTAGGAACTAAAGTACTAGTCGTAGTATATGATGACAGATGGTCAGACAGAAAGAAATCTATAATAGGTTTAATAGAAGTAGACATGACCAATAATGGAGGAATATTTTATATTAGCCCAGATTTCATGATAAATCTGGCAGAATTTGGAAAAAATATTAAAATAGGAATACAGATAAAAGGATACGAAGAAATGAATACAGGAAATAATTTACTTATATGTGTAGGTTTTATAGGAATAATGGCAACCAATAGTAATACAAAATTTAAAATTAAAGTAGAAGATGTGGTTGAAGTAATGGGAAATAGAGGGATAAAATTAATAAAATCTATTAAGATAAGCCCAGAAGAATATGCTGGATTAGAATGGAATCTAGAAGATTTTGCAAAACTAAAAATATTAAAACCAGAATCTCATTTGATGTATACAAACTCAAAGGGATAAACCTCAGTTAAGTTTACTGATTATAATTATTCTACACATAAAGAAATAGAGGATGAAACTGAAAGTACGGTAGAAGATACTGAATGTATGAATATTGAAATAATACAAGACGAATTTGAAATAGATATGGCATTAGAAAAATCAAGAGAACTAGTTAAAGAAAATAAAAGTAATACTTTTCAATGTAACAGATGTAAACTTGGAAGATTAACCTTAAGCGAAACAGAGCAACATTTTAAAAAATGTGAATTAAGAATAGACAATTGGAGATATAGAAAAGAAAATATTTCACAACACAAATCGGATAAACTTAATAAAGGTTTTGGAGAAATACAAGATAGTTATGAAGAAATAGAAACAGAATCATCAATAAGTCTAAAAGAATTAATGGAGTCAACTAGTTCTAGTCCTAGTCCATTTCTGTCACGACCCAAAATCCTAACCCGGTCGTGATGGCGCCTCTCGTGAAGACAAGGACAACCAACAGATTAACAATACCTCTTTTAACAGTTACTTAACACGAATAAGTCAAACCATAGTGTACATTGTCATAAATGCGGAAGGAAATGATAAAACATGGAACCAGTCCAACTCAGCCCGAAATCGGGGTGTCACAAGTCACGAGCATCTAAATAATCTAAACACTATTATAAGACCAGTAATATACATAATGGAATTTAGAATCAAAGGAAGAGATACGGTGCCGCGAACGCTGACGGCCACCTTGCTCAGCTGCGATGGCACTCCAATCAGCTCAAAACTCGCTACCGGGTGAACAATTACCTGCATCTACACACGAGGTGTAGGGAGTAAAGTGAGTACTCCAACTCAGTGAGTAATAAAAATAAATAATGATTGAAAGCATGAAATCTCATAAAGGCACAAATAACGCTATCTCAAGCAGTAAAATCAGTTACGCAATAAAACCATGAAGTAACAGATGATTCTCTTTTTAAAATAGTGAAGACACTTAATTTCAACAAGTAAGGAATAATCAGAAACTTGCCCCTCTGGCTCAATATCAAATTTTCAATACAGTATCAGCCCACGGGCTCACCCCCAACTCACCAACACACAACATCAGCCTCTCGGGCTCACTCCCAACTCACAAAAACATAACATCGGCCTCTCGGGCCCACTCCCAACTCACCTGGGTACCCTGCGCTCACTGGGGGTATGTACAGACTCCGAAGGGGCTCCTACAGCCCAAGCGCAATATCATAAGGCCTTAAATCCTTCAAATATCACACTCGAGGCCTAAAAGCCTCCTGACATAACACTCGAGGCCTGGAAGCCTCCTCACATTACTCAACATATCCTCACATATGGACCTCGGCCTCAATCAGTCCAGAAAAAAATCATAAGCCCCTTGGGTATCAGTAAAACAATGATGCTCAGCTCAAACAATATTATAAATATCATTTAAATCTCGAGTTGAGTATAAATGTAGCTGAGTTCATGAAATAGTATAATTCAATTGGACTGAGTTCAAATAATATTTCAATTAGTGAGGAAAATAGTGATGGAAATTCACAAAAGATTTCAAATAATTGGCACGAAGCCCAAGTATGGAAATAAGCCTAAATCATGGTGAAAAACAACAAGTCCTTGTCAAATACGCGGTAA
>MU730569.1:83358-93644 GCA_026770625.1 Nicotiana glauca
CCGTGATTCTATCCAAGAGGGTTTTGTACACTTTTTCAACAAAATTCTTAGATTAAACACCAAAACTCGTAATAGATTCAAGTTATACAACCAAAATTGAGTTAAGAATACTTACCCCATTGTTCTCTATGAAAATCTGACCAAAAATCGCCCTATCCGAGCCCCAAATCGCAAAAAAGGAAAATATTTTTGGAACTTCCAAAACATTCTGTCCAGAAATTCTCGTGTTACTGTTCACCCCGTGGTACTGTTCATGGGGTACTGTTCACAGTACTATTCACGGATACTGTTACGGGGTACTGTTCAAAACTACTGTTCACAGTGCTGTGGAAAAAATGCAGCAGCTTTTTATTTAACTAAAAATGCTATAACTCAATCATACGAACTCGGAATTCGACGATTCTTGTTCCTATGAGTCACAAATAATAATACGAACATAGCCCTTCAATCAAAACTCGATTCAGACCTCATTTACTCATTTCAATACCCATTTCGCTCGTTAAACAATTAACTCATGTTTCGTGTCAAAAACTCAATCGCGACTTGATGAAATTAGACCAAACTTTTCAGATCAGTCCTATAATTCATTATTTAAATTCTGGAAGTCTCGAAATCAAATTTCAATCTCTAGAACTAAAAATGGACCTTTGGATCATTATATGTTTATGCTCAAAACAACAAAAATCTTCCAAAAATGACCCGTTGGGCATCCGAAACACACCCGAGGTCCCCGGGACCTCAACCAAAAGAACAGATATATTTTAATACCTTATTCAAACTTGTTCGAACCATCAAAACACTATCGTTAACATCAAAATCACCAAATTTCATCAAATCAAAGCTTAAGTTAAACTAAAACTTCCAAAACTTGCATTCAATCAAAAACCCGACCTAAACACCTCTGAATCAACTGAAATTTTGCACACAAGTCCAAAATCACCTAACGAAACTACTGAAACTCTCGGAATTCTATTCCGACTCTCGGATCAAAATTTCACCTATCAACCGGAAATCGCCAAAATACTAACTTCGCCAAAATAGGCTAACTTCTTCACCGGACCTCCAAAATTACTTCCGATTGTGCTCCTAAGCCTTAAATCATCACCCGGAACTAATCGAATCATCGGAATTCAATTCCGAGCCCTCTAACTCACAAGTCAACATCTGGTTGACTTTTCCAACTTAAGCCTTCTTAAAAGAGACTAAGTGTCTCATTTCTTAATAAAATCACTCCAATTAAATTCTAACGCACCCAATACCGATAATGAAACATAAGGAAGCAGAAAATGGGAAGAACGGGGTAGTAACTCACGAGACGATGGGTCGGGTCGTCACAATTTCAGAGAACAAATCACCAAAGTACAGTAGATACTAGTACATGAAATGTACCTAGAAGAAGAGTATATAGAATAGACCGAGAAACAGAAATAGAAACGTAAAACCAACAGGAAAAATGATGCCTATAGAAGAACCTATATGATTACAAGAAGGAGGAAGTAAGGGTAAAATATTAAATATAGCAGCTCATGATCCACAAATGTGGAACTTGGTAATAGACCTATGGAAAGGAATAGTAGTAGCAGAATTTATAAAAACTTATAATGACACAGATGCAGAAACAATGTATAAATATATGGAGAAGTTCTTAGGAGAATCAACAAAAGGTTTATGGGAAGCCTATAAGTTAGAATTTCCCCAAGATTTTCAAACCTTAATAGCAATGGGACCAAATCCTTATAATTTTACAAATAAAATACATAGCTTAATTATAGGCGAGGATCCAAATAATGGATTAGTAGTATTATAGAAGAATGCTTTAATAAAGTTAGAACAGTTAAGTATAAGTAGTTGGTTTCATATAACAAAGTTTTTAAATGATTATTTTTATTATTGTACTATTAGTGGAAAAATTATTCAATAAATTACCAGGAGTTTTAGGAAGAGAAATAGAAGAACGATGGTATGAAAGAGATGGAGTAATACAAAATCCAAACACAAAATGGTCCATAGGACATAAAATACAACATATAATGGACATATTACAGGAAAGATGTACCCATATACAAATACAAAATCAACTAAAACAGAATAATATGAGTTTTTGCAGATCAGCGGCATATACAACGCAAAGTTATGATAAAAATAAATATAAAAAGAAAAAATATAGAAAATATAAACCTCGATATAATCGAGGATACAGTAGAAAAAATTATTATCTTAGAAAATCATAACCTAAAAAACCATACCTAGATAAAAATAGACATGTTAGAAAATATAGAACAGAAAGAAACTATAAAAACAAACTAGAATGTTTTACTTGCGGAAGTGTAGAATATTTAGCAAATACATGCCCAAAAAGAATTAATAATAAAACAAGAAATTCTCAATTAATAGAAGAATTTCAAGAAAATTTAATAAATGTAGATGAATACATGTCAGATAATGAATGTATACTAACCCCAACGAAGTAGTGACGAGGCTAGACCGGATTACCAAACAAAACCTGTGCAGTTCAAATATATATATACACGCAATAGAAGAGAAAACATAAGCTTAACAATTAAACAGAAACTTAACATTCTGTGTCATGTTTTGATTATTAATGCATGAAGGAACATTCCGTGCCAGGCCTTGATTATTAATGCACGAAGGAACATTCTGTGCCATGTTTGATTATTAATGCACTAAGGGACATTCCGTGCCATGTTTGCTTTATTACTCCCGTTGACTTTGTATTTGTACCGTTTCATTCCTTATTTATTTACCTTCTATTCTAAAGTGTTACAGCCCCTCCAGCATGCTCCCCTCCCTCTTTACTTGTTAAGTTTCTATTTTCCCTTCTATTGCGTGTATATATATATATATATATATATATATATATAGGAATGTTCCCTCGTACATTAAAAATCAAAACATGGCACGGAATGTTCCTTCATGCATTAACAATCAAAACATGGTACAGAATGTTCCTTCGTGCATTAATAATCAAAACATGGCACGGAATGTTTCTTCGTGCATTAACAATCAAAACATGGCACGGAATGTTCCTTCATGCATTAACAATCAAAACATGGCACGAAATGTTCCTTCGTGCATTAATAATCAAAACATGGAACAGAATGTTCCTTCGTGCATTAACAATCAAAACATGGCACGAAATGTTCCTTCGTGCATTAACAATCAAAACACGACACGGAATGTTCCTTCATGCATTAATAATCAAAAACATGGCACGGAATGTTCATTCGTGCATTAACAATCAAAACAAGGCACGGAATGTTCCTTCATGCATTAAAAATCAAAACATGGCACAGAATGTTCCATCGTGCATTAATAATCAAAACAATCGTGCACGGCACCAACCATCGTACTTTATCACTCAACCTCACCCAAACAGCAATCACAAACAATGGGGGCGAGGGGGGATAGACAAAAGTAATAATAACAAATCCCGGCAAGGGAACAATAACAATAACTTTCACATCCCGACGAGGGAGATAATCAAAGTACGTAAACAGCCTAGCAAGGGAATAATCACATCTCTTTCTCTTTCTTTCATTTCTTACTCAATAGTTACTTATTATTCGAGCCAACGCTCCAAAGAGTTTACAAGTCATAAATTTCTTTCTCATACTCTTCACATTATATAGAGTTCACCAATTTAACAAGGAAGAGTCACAACAAAACCAGAATAAGCACAATAAGGACACACGGTCATGCTAGACACCATACTCAACATTTAGCAATTAGTAATTAATATTCTAATCTTATTCCCTCAAGCCAAAGTTAGATCAAACACTTACCTCGGTCCAAAGAATAGCAATCACTCCTCAAATACCGCCTTTCCTCTACAAATCTCACTCCGAAACAATGATATTTAGACATAATTAATTCAATAGTATCAATAAAGGCTCAACAATATAATCCCATAGCCTAGAAATGAGTTTCCTAGCATTCTTCCAAAAATACAAAAATTCGACACAGGGCCCAAACGGTCCAAACACGAGGCTCGGACCAAAACCAAGTCACCCATAACCCCACGAGTTCAAATATATAATTTGTTTTAAGATTCGACCCCAAATTGAGGTTGAATCACCCAAAATTCCCAAAACCCTAACTCTACCCAAAAAACCCTAATTTCTACTTTGATTTCATGATTCAGGGCTAGGAAATTAGTGATTTGTTGAAGAAATTAAGAGGGAATGAAGTTAGGAACACTTACTGATGAAGCTTTGGTGAAGAATAGCTCTAAAAATCGCATATATGCTGTGGAGAAGACAAGGTTTAATAAAAAATGGGAATAATCTCGTAATGGGTATTGTTTTGAAATTAAAAATTCACTGGGCAAAATTGCCCTTCGTGTTCGCGGGAAAGGGGCCGCGTTCACGAAGGGTAAACTGGGCAATTCATCGTGAACGCGTGAAAGGGAACGCGAACGCGTAGAAGAAAATGCTGGGGGGTCCAGGGACTGTTATACGCGAACGCAATAGGGGAATTGTGAACGCGGTGAAGGGGGGAGGGTGAAATACGCGAACGCGGGGGACTACTACACGAACGCGAAGAAGGGAAGCCTACAGGTACGCGAACGCGAGCTAGAGGCCGCAAACGCGAAGAAGCCAAGAAATGTACTAAAATTGTAGAAAAATCTGCTACTTCTCCTAAGTTCAAAATACCTTGGAACACCTCCAAAACACTCCTGAGCCGTCGGGGCTCCTAACCAAACATACACACTAACTCAACAACATCCTACGAACTTACTCGAGCGATCAAATCGCCAAAACAATATCCAAATCAATGAATCAAGCCTCAAAATCATCATTTTCAATTCAAACTTCTTAAATTTCTAACTTTAGATAATTAGATCCGAAAGATGTGAAATGACGTCCGATTTCGACCAAAATTCACAGGAAGCGCTTAACACTTATTTAAGACCTGTACCGGGCATTGGAACCAAAAATACGAGCCCGATACCATAGTCTTTTAATCAATTTTCAATTCCATTTTCCTTAATAATTTCTGAAAAACAATTTAACAGAAAAATTCTTTTACTCGGGTTCTAGACCTCGGATTTCGACTCCGGGCACATGCCCGAGTCCCATATTTTTCTACGGACCCTGCGGGACTGCCTCATCACGGGTCCAGGTCTGTTTACCCAAAACGTTGACCAAAGTCGACTTTAATCATATTAATATCAAAATTCTACAAAGTTTTCACAGAATTCACATATTTCAACATAAATACAATCCGGCTATGTGCCCGGACTGCGCACACAAATCGAGGCAACTAAAAGTGAGGTTTTCAAGGCCTCGAAAGCACGGAACAAACGAGGAAACAGGTGATGATCCTTTGGTTCGTCACATCCTCTACCTCTAAAACAATCGTTCATCCTCAAACGGACAAAAGAAAGAAGTACGTGAGTCAGGAAATAGATGAGGATAAAGGCTCCGCATATCATACTCGGACTCCCAGGTCGAGGCCTCAGGAGGCTGACCTCTCCACTGAACACGAACAGAGGGAAAACTCTTCGACCTCAACTGTCGAACCTGTCGGTCTAGAATAGCTACTGGCTCCTCCTCGTAAGACAGATCCTTGTCCAACTGGACAGTGCTGAAATCTAACATGTAGGCTGGTTCGTTGTGATACATCTGAAGGATGGACACATGAAACACTGGATGCACGGTTAACAAGCTAGGTGGAAAGGCAAGTCTGTAAGCCACCTCTCCCACGGGATCGAGAATCTCAAACGGGCCAATGAACCTAGGGCTAAGCTTGCCCTTCTTCCCAAATCTCATCACGCCCTTCATAGGCGACACTTAGAGCAAGACCCGCTCACCAGCCATGAAAGCTACATCTCGAACCTTACGATCCGCATAACCATTTTACCGTGACTGAGCCGAACAAAGCTTGTCCTTAATGATCTTGACCTTATCCAAGGCCTCCTGAACTAAATCTGTGCCCAATAATCGAGCCTCTCCTGGCTCAAACCATCCGACTAGAGACCGACATTGCCTACTATACAATGCCTCATATGGAGCCATCTGAATGCTGGACTGGTAGCTATTGTTGTAGGCGAATTCTGCTAAAGGCAAAAACTGGTCCCACGAGCCTCCAAAATCAATGACACAGGCTCAGAACATATCCTCCAATATCTGAATAGTCCTCTCGGACTGGCCGTCCGTCTGAAGATGGAATGTTGTGCTCAACTGAACCTGGGTGCCTAACTCCTGCTGAACTGCTCTCCAGGAGCGTGAGGTAAACTGCGTACCCCGATCTGAAATGATAGATGTCGGCACCCCATGAAGGCGAACAACCTCTCGGATGTAGATCTCAACTAACCTCTCCGATGAATAAGTGGCTGCAATAGGAATAAAATGCGCTGACTTGGTCAGCCTATCAATAATGACTCAAATAGCATCAAACTTCTTCCGAGTCATCGGAAGTCCAGTAACGAAATCCGTGGTAATTCTCTCCCACTTCCACTCGGGAAGCTCAATCGTCTGAAACAAACCACATTGCCTCTGTTGCTCATACTTGACCTACTGATAGTTCAACATAGAGCCACATATGCGACAATATCTTTCTTCATCCCACGCCACCAATAATGCTGTCGCAAGTCCTGGCACATCTTCGCGGCGCCCGAGTGAATAGAATACCGAGAACTATGGGCCTCCGCTAAGATCAACCCTCGAATCCCATCGACATTGGGCACACAAACTCATCCCTGCAACCTCTAAACACTATCATCATCCAAGGTCACCTTCGTGGCACCTCCACGCTGCACCGTGTCTCTCAGAACACACAAATGGGGATTATCAAACTGCCGATCACGGATACGCTCAAATAATGAAGAACGAGCGACCGTGCAGGCTAACACTCTGCTAGGCTTAGAAATGTCCAACCTCACAAGCTGATTGGCCAAAGCCTAAATATCCAAAGTAAGCGGTCTCTGGCTGACCGGAACATAAGCAAGACTACCCATGCTGGCAGACTTCCTACTCAATGCATCGGCCACTATATTAGCTCTCCCCGGGTGGTACAAAATTGTAACATAATAATCCTTCAATAGCTCTAACCACCTCCGCTGCCTCAAGTTCAACTCCTTCTGCTTGAACAAGTATTGCATACTCTTGTGATCAGTGTACACCTCACACGTCACACCATATAAATAGTGCCTCCAAATCTTCAAAACATGAACAATGGTTACTAACTCTAGATCATAAACCGGATAATTCTTCTAGTAGATCTTGAATTGCCTCGAAGTATAAGCAATGACTCTGCCATCCTGCATCAATGCTGCACCAAGCCCAATACGGGAAGCATCACAATAAACTGTATAAGGACCTAAACTTGTGGGCAAAACCAATATCGGTGTCGTAGTCAGAGCTGTCTTGAGCTTCTGAAAGCTCTCCTCACACTCGTCTGACCACCTGAACTGGGCACCCTTCTGGGCCAACCTGGTCATCGGGGCTGCTATAGATGAATACCCCTCCACGAACCGACGGTAATAACCTGCTAACCCCAAGAAACTCCAAATCTCAATCGCTGAAGCTGGTCGAGGCCAATTCTTGACTACCTAAATCTCCTTCGGGTCCACCTGAATAACCTCTGCTGATACAACATGACCCAGAAATGCAACCGAACTCAACCAGAACTCACAATTCGAGAACTTGGCATATAACTGATTATCCTTCAAAGTCTTAGGTGATGCTCGTGCTCCTCCTGGCTGCGGGAGTACACCAGAATATCATCAATAAAAACTATCATGAACAAGTCCAGGTAAGGCATGAACACTCGGTTCATCAACTCCATAAATGATGTTGGGGCATTGGTCAACCCAAATGAAATGACCATAAACTCATAATGCCCATGCTGAGTGCGGAATGCTGATCTAGGGACATCGGATGCCGTAATCCTCAACTGAGGGTAGCCAGATCTCAAGTCTATGTTTGAAAACACCTTTGTGCCCTGAAGCTAGTCAAACAATCGTCAATCCTCGGTAGTGGATACTTTTTCTTAATCATCACTTGTTCAATTGCCGGTAATCAATGCACATCCTCATCGATCCATCCTTTTTCTTCACAAATAACACTGGCGCACCCCAAGGAGAAACACTTGGTCTACTGAAAACCTTCTCCAACAAATCTCGTAACTGATCCTTTAACTCTTTCAACTCTGGCGGGGCCATGCGATACGGCAAAATGGAAATGGGCTGAGTGCCCGGAGCCAGATCAATACAAAAATCAATATTACTGTCGGGCGGCATACCCGGCAGGTCTGAAGGGAAAACCTCGGGGAACTCTCGAACAATAGGAACAGAATCAATAGATGGATCCTCTACGTTGGAATCGCGAACATACGCCAGATAAGCTAAACACCCTTCTCGACCAATCCATCCCTAATATAACATCGAAATCCACCATGTCTAAGAGCAATAAGTCAACACGGGTCTCAAGACCCTCAAACACTACCACACAGGAACGATGAACTCGGTCGACCACTATAGAATCGCCCACCGATATAGATACATAAACAGGAATACCCAAAGCATCACTGGGCATAGCCAGGTAGGGTGCCAAAATAGGACGACACATACGAATACGTAGACCAAAGGTAAAATAGCACTGAAGTATCTCTAATACAAATCAGAATGGTACATGTAATGTCTGCACCTGAAGACTCAGCCACTGGCCTACCTCTGGCGACCTGAACTTCACCTCTAAGACCTCTACCTCCACCTCTAACACCTCTGTCACCGCCTCTAACTGGCTGGGCAGGCTGTGGAACCTTCGGTGCCTGAATCATAGCATGAGAACTCTGATGCTGGAAGCTACCATAAACTTGAGGGCAATATCTGACAATGTGCCTCAAATCACCACAAGCATGGCAAGACTTCGTCCGCCGTGGCTGAGCACCCATCAACCTCGAGCAAAGCCTCCTGTTGTGACCACACTCACCACACTCATAACACCTACACGAACGATGTAGCTGAGGGAACTGAGGCTGACCATGTCGACCTGAATGACCACCTGAAGTACCATGAGTGACTTGGAGAGCTGACTGAAAAGGCCTGGGAGGATGGCCTCTACCATAAGAACCTCTACCTCCCGACGAGGTATCACTGAATCTACCTGCATGACGGGGCCTCTTATCCAACCTATGACCGCCTCGCTGTGGCAGGACCACCTCAACGCTACGGCCCACATTGGCCGCCTCCTGAAAAGTGATCTCACTCCCGCCCTAAGCCACTGTACCCGAATGATCTGCCACCGCTGGTTGAACTCCTGGAAGCAAACCCGCTCGAATGACACTCTCCGTGAAGCCTAGAAATCGGACTAGAGCGTCTTGAAGAACTGGGATGGCAATGAACCCCTCTAGGACCTGAGTTGGGCCCACCGGGACTGCTGGGGCTGGCACCACCTCCTCCAAATCAACCTGAGGCTCCGCCACTGGAGATGCTGCTGGGGGCTCAGACTGCTGTGCGGTAGAAGAGGAAGCAAGTGTTCTCGCTATCTGCGAGGAAGAAAATAAAAATTCAATCGGTACTTGATAAATAGAACTGCACAGCAAGAAATAACAAATATAAAACTTATCCTAACTCCGTAGCCTCTAGGGGATAAATACAGACGTCTCCGTACCGATCCCTCAGACTCTACCAACTTTGTCCGTGAGTAGCGAGACTTATGCAACCTAGAGCTCTGATACCAACTTGTCACGACCCGTATTTCCCACCATCGGGGGTCGTGATAGCGCCTACTATCGGAGCTAGGCAAGCCAAACATCTAAAAGACATTGGATAACAACAAAATAATAATAAAATAACGAGCCTTTATATAAATGCGGAAGTCTTTTAAAACATGAATAACTGAAAATCCAAAATGCGGAAGTTTAATATTTCACTACCCAAGACTGGAGTCGCTACCTCACGAACCACTAAAGAGTGATACAAACAAGTCTGAATAGAAAATACATAATGTCTGTCTCAGTACAATGAAAACAAACTGAAGATATGGAAAGGGACTTCGGCCTGCAAACACCAGCTAGGCTACCTCGAATGTCCCTGGATGGGAAGCTCGCTCCCAAAATGCTACTACTACTCAAATTCTACTCCAACACCTGGATCTGTGCAAAAAAGATGCACAGAGTGTAGCATCAGTACAACCGACCGCATGTGCTGGTAAGTGCCTAGCCTAACCCCGGCGAAGTAGTGACGAGGCTAGAGCGGACTACCAAACAAAACGTGTGCAGTTCAAATATATATATATATATATATATATATATATATATAT
>MU730569.1:99187-111949 GCA_026770625.1 Nicotiana glauca
TTCCATTTCTTTCATTTCTTACTCAATAGTATTTTTATCGTTCGAGCCAACACTCCAAAGAATTCACAATTCATAGCTAATCCTCATACTCTTCACATTATGTAGAATTCATCAATTAGCATGGAAGAGTCCCAAAATATCAGAATAAGTACAAACAAGGACCCACGGCCATGCTAGTGTAACCACCCGACCCATCGTCTCAGGTATTACTGCCCTGTTTTCCTTATTTATTTCTTCTTCATATTTCATTATCGAAATTTGGTGAGTTAGAGTCAAATTGGTTTGGTTTTGGTAGAAAATGAGACATTTAGTCTCTTTAAGGAAGGCTTAAGTTGGAAAAATCAACCGGACATTGACTTATGAATTAAAAGGCTCGGATGTGATTTTCGGAAATTCGGCTAGCTTCGGGCGATGATTTGTGACTTAGGAGTGTGATCAGAATTGATTTTGGAGGCCCGGTGTAGAATTAGGCTTGAATTGGCGAAGTTCGTATTCTGGCGAATGTCGGTTGGTAGGTGAGATTTTGATCCGAGGGTCGGAATAGAATTATGAGAGTTGTTGTAGCTTCGTTAGGTGATTTTGGATATGTGTATAAATTTTTAGGTCATTCAGACGTCGTTTGGTCAAGTTTTTGATCGAAAGTGCATTTCGAAAGTTCTTGAAGAACTTAGGCTTGAATCCGATGTGAATTGATGATCTTAGTGTTGTTTGAGGTGTTTTGATGATTAGAACAAGTTTGTGTGATATTTTGGTATATGTTGGTGCCTTTGGTTGAGGTCCCGGGGGCCTCGGGGTGATTTCAGGTGATCAAACGAATCATTTTTGGATTTTGGAATTGCTGGTTTTTCAGCTGTGTAATTGCTGAAGATTCCTTCTTCGAGTTCGCGTAGGGTGTGTCGCGAATGCGTAGAGTAAAGTTGGGAGGTCTGGATAGTGTTCTTCGCCTTTGCGTTAGGGCCACATGTTCGCCTAAGTTGAGGACTTGGTACTTCGCGTTCGCATTCAAAGGGTCGCGTTCGCGTAGGTTCAGGGGCCCAAGCATCGCGTTCGTGGGTAATTCACCGCGTTCGCGAAGAGTAATATTGGCCAGTGGAAATTTTGTGCATCGCGAAAGTGAGACGGACCTCGCGTTCGCATAGAAGAAAAGTTAGCTGGGCAGAAGGGTTTATTATGTTATTTCATCCGCGACCCATTCATTATTTCCTCCATTTTTCAACCACCTCAAGAGCTTTTTGGTAGAAATTGAAAAAAAATTTTACGGGAATTGATTGGAGGTAAGTCTCGTGACCTAGAAACGCTATTTTATTGAAGAATCAACCTTTAATTCTTGGAAAATTGGGTGAAAATTTGAAGAACTAGGGCTTGGGTTTTTGAAATGAAAATTTGAGATTTGAAAGGGCATTTGAACTCCGATTTTGGTGAATTTGATATGCATGGACTCATAACGAGATAAGGAACCCGGTGTTGTTAATTTTCTGATTTTTGGAGAAGTGGGCCCGGGGCTCGGGTTTTGCTAATTTCGAGATTCTTGATATTTTTCGATTGTTTTCGATTGGGTATTGTTCCCTTAGCATATTGTAATGTATTCGCTCTGGTTTTGGTTAGATTGGACGCGCATGGAGGCCAATTTGAGGGGCAAAGGAGTCGCGAGCGAGGAATTTCACTGGTTCGAGGTGAGTAATACTTGTAAATGATATTCTAAGGGTTTGAAACCCCGGATTTGCACATCATAGTGTTGTGTTGAGGTGACTTGCACGCCGGATATGAGCGTAGGGTAGAGCACCATTGGGTATTGTGACTTGGTCCATCCCGGTTATTGATTTTTACCGCGTATTTCACTAAAAATACTTGTTATCATCATGATTTGGCTGATTGCCATATTTTGGGCTTTATGCAGATTATTTGAATCCTTCAGGGGTTGATATTACTGTTTCTGCATTACTTTGCATGTTATTTGATCTCGGCCCAGGGTTTTAGTACTGTTTTGCAAATTCAGCCATTTTTCATAATTTGAAAACTTAAATGATATTTTACTGATGTTTTGAGCGAAGAATTGCTATTTTATTATTGCCCAAGGGGCTTATGTGCATTTCTGGACTGAGCATGGATCGGGTTGCGCGTCGCAGCAGTGTTATAGTAATTTCTGCATGATAGTTGGATCAGGCTGCGTGCCACAGCGGTACTGCACTGATATTGAGGCCGAGGGCCTAGTTGATGCCACGAGATGGCTTGATTATTTCGCTTGGGTTGTAGGAGCCCCTCCGGAGTCTATACACACCCCCAGTGAGCGTCGTCGATGATAAATACATGGTTGGCTCGGACTGCACGCCACAGTGGGTACCTGAGTGTACCGGTATTTGCATATGGTTGGCTCGGACTGCAAGTCGCAGTGGGTACCTGAGTGTACCGGTCATGTGCATTGCATTGCATTCATGCATTGGTTCCTGTTTGTGCTACGTGGCATGACATTCAGCACTCTCATATCATTGGCATCCATGCTATTTCTTGCACTGTTACCAGATACCCTGGTGTTATTTGTTAATGGAGTGATGTGCCCGAGGGGCTGACTTGTGTGCTGACTCGCACTATCTGATTACGCATTCATTTGCTTGACTGTTGGAAAAGGATATTTTCAAAAGAGGTTTTTAACTGATCGAGATATTTCTAAAGGATTTTCACGGTTTTACTATTTTCTCAGGGATTGTATGTTCTATATAGCATAATGGAGTGCTCTTACATGATTTCTTGCTGCTCAGTTATTATTTACCCTTATTACTCACTGAGTTGGAGTACTCACTTTACTCTCTGCACCTCGCGTGCAGTTGCAGGTATTGTTCACCCGGTAGCGGGTTTTGAGCTGAATGAAGGTATCACTACTCTAGTGGGCAAGGTGACCGCCAGCGTTCGCGGCACTGGACTTCATCTTTGATTTCAGATTTTATTTTGTATATTGTTATAGGCCCAGCAGTTGTGTTCAGTATTCTTTACATGCTCGTGACTTGTGACACCCCGGTCGGGTTGTGTTGGGCTGTAAATATCCATTATTAATGCCATTAAGTTGTATTCTCTATTCATTATATTTAATAATTGTTAAAGAGACGATTTGGGTTAGTTGGCTGGACTTGTCTTCACGAGAGGCGCCATCACGACCGAGTTTGGAAATTGGGTCGTGACAAGTTGGTATCAAAGCCTAGGTTACTAGGTCTCACGAGTCATGAGTAGGTTTAGTAAAGTCTCGCAGATCGGTACGGCAACGTCTGTATTTATCCTCGAAAGGCTGCAGAACCTTTAGGAAAACTTCACTTTCTTGGAATTCTTATCGTGCGCACTTGATTCAGGTTGAGATATAACTCTTGAAATTCCTTCCTCACGTCTGTATGTGCACATGAGCGCTCATTATTATATGTACCTTGATGGTTTGTGATTTCCCCGATCTAGGGGCGAGATGTGATCTTCGTGAGTATGTTGGGCCAGTCTGGAGGACTTGAGGCCAGATCTTTGCCTATGGCTTGAGCACCGAAGTGCTAATTTTGTGAGCAAGTGTTTTGAACTTATATGTTCAGTATTGTCCCTATTAGCCGGAATGGCGGTTTGGTATTCATGTGATGAGTATATTAGTACTGCGAGATGTAATTATATGACTTGGTAGTGACGAAGAAGTCTGCTGGATAATAGATGAACTGTTAAGTGATTCGTTTCCTATTATGATTCGATGTGTAGATCGAATATGGGCGCGTGAAGAATATTTTTGTGTCTCCTAGTTGGAAAGTATAGTGCAGTACATGTGGCGGTATGAGTTCAGACTCAGGAAGACCAAATGGTTGTGTTATGTGTATGATGGTGGAAGGTGTACTGAAATACTAAACTGAGGTAAAGCAGGTGGGTTATCTCCTGCGGAGTGTTCTTAAGTGGTACGATTATTATGTATATTGTTAGAAGATCTCCTGTGTAATTGAAGAGTACGTGTTGAAATTTGATAAGTTCGGGTCACTCAAGAGAGTGGACTCAACTGATGTGGGGATAAATGCGAGATTTGCGGAGGATTATAGTACTAGATGATCTGTGTTTTCACAAACTTGTAAATGATTTGAGTTTAATCTCACTATGGTATTGTGGCATCATTAGAGTAAAAGTATTATGGGCTATTGAGTGTGTCCTGATATATGGCTTCGGGCCAAGTTGGGGAGTTTGCTATTGATTAGCTGATTGCACGGGTAGGAGCTATGTTGGTTCCGTTTCGAGGTAGGCTGGCAAATCAGTTCTGGTTGCAGAAATTGAACCGAGGATGGCACATGTGGAGGAAAATTTTGATAAAGGTTATGCGATGCTTCGTAGATGTGTGAAAATAATAGGATGTCTTGAGTTGTTGCTGGTAAAGAATGCTCAGTGTATAGAGAAGGAAGATGGTTGTTTGTATTGGTATGAGATCATGTTCTGCGGTGTCAGAGTGCTAATAAGGCACGAGTAGTTATGTTCGTTAAGTTAGATAATTTACAGTTGTGTAAGAGTGAATGACTTTCGAGAATCATTCTAATGTGTTCAAGATTTTACATGAAACAATCAGGTGTCTCAAGGTTGTGTATGTGGTCAGAGACCGTGTTTTCATCGGAAATGTCGAGGCTTATGGTATTTTTATGTCTATTATGGGATTCTATGTATCGGTATCTAGAAGGTAATGGTAACAAATTCAATTTCGCAAGAAGTTCTTCAGAGTAAAGTATTCTGGAAGGTGGTATTTCTATGAACAGCTGAGAGAGTATTCAGTGGCCTATGGGTCTTAGACAGTGTGGTCTTATGTGCCAGTCTCGTGTGGTAAGCCTGGATTGAGGCATTATAATGCTACAGCGAGGGAGAAATATCAAGTGGATGATAAAAAAAGAGAAATTTGATAGATGGAATAGCTTGATAGTAGACCGAATCGGTATGGTAAGGGTAGGGTTAATTCTTTGTATGTGTTCGAGGTAATGAGCTTTTACAGGCATTTTACAACAATGCTTTTGAGTTTTGATGGCTTGCTCAGCTTGGTTTAGATAGAAGGATTCAGTCCTAGCAGTTTAGCTTATGCAAGGGAATTGGGAGAGAGAGTTCTGGATGAGTTTTATCGTGGTTTAGAGAAGTATACATTGCCTATGGGCATGCGAAGCATGGAATGTGTAGTGATTTCTCTTCTAGATGGGATTGATGGAGAGTTCTTGACTAGAGAAATGCATAGATGTTTGTGGTTAGGAAAAGGGAGATGGAGTCCTCATGTTATCCTAGTGTGGTATTGTATATGTGATATATTATGGAGAATTGGAATTTATGTGTGTGAGGTTACAGTTCAGTTCTGAATGGAGAGTCATTAGACTCTTAAGCAACACGAGCAGTTTTAGGTGATTGGAGGATTGAGCGTCAGATGATTAGGGTGAATGATCCTCATATGACTAAGGAAACAGTATTGCTAATCATAGTGATTTGACGAGGGTATATGTTTAAGAAAAAGGGCAATATGATTAAGTTGATGGCACTTTGGTAGTGTTGCGGCATTTTTCTTGATAGATCGACTGTTGATATCTGAGTTTGTTTGGTGGCACAGGGGGAATTTTAGAATATCTTTCGTGGAATGATTGGGTACTCGAGGTGTAATATGTATTTATACTGCACAATTTGGGATCAGGTATAGTAATTTTTGTGCTATGTGGAGCTGGAGACTGAGAGTTCTCATGTTCAGGCTA
This sequence comes from Nicotiana glauca, assembly GCA_026770625.1. NCBI lineage: Eukaryota > Viridiplantae > Streptophyta > Magnoliopsida > Solanales > Solanaceae > Nicotiana > Nicotiana glauca. The sequence continues at coordinate 104,902 of MU730569.1, forward strand.
TGTAGTGGTTGTGGATAGTATGTATTGGGTCCGTTAGCGGCTATTGGGATTTGGAAGCCCGAGTGGATCCTTCTTTGCTTGATATATTAGATTCTGGATATGATATTGGGGTGTAGACTAGTTGTCTCGTTGTTGGGTTATTCTAGACTATTGTGCTATGGGTTATGTCGGAAAATGCCACAGGTTGCGTGGCGAGGTGCATCGGACTATGTTCTAGCAGAATGGTTGTGTTCCAAAGACCAGCGGACGGTTGGGAAGGATTGTTTTTCTTAATTGGGTCTTCATGATGGATGTCAATGCAGAGGTTTCTACCATTGGTTCTGTTCTAGTGTTAAAGGACTTTTCGGATGCATCTCTTGTGGTCAGGCATGTCGACGGGCGAGACTATGGATTTCGGTATTTATTTGGTGCTGGACACCGTATCGTACGGCTCCGGCAGGAGTTATGGTAGCGGAAGGAGCAGCTTCAGGCCTCTTGGTATTGAGTTCGTTGGCAGGCCGATATGGCTACGTATTTAACTTGAGTTAGTTTGGTTAGTCATGGGTTGTATTGATGAAGGATAGGTTGATTCGATCGTTATTGAACCTGCTAGTGATCTGGGGAGATCTATGAGTTGCTTTTTCTGTGCTGTGAGGCGTTATGATTTTCGGACTGTGGGCACATATAGTGTGGTGCTATCGGGATTCATAGTGGAAGTTTAGGGGGGAAACCTCAGTTATGTTTGAGTTTTGTAGCTTACAACGCTATATGTAGATATCATTATGCACTCAGTATGCTTACGGCTGATACTCGGTATTTTGTTATAATGAGTAAATTTGGCTCGATGTGCATCTCCCCATGTAAGATATTTGTGTGGATCGGGTGGCACGCCGCCACAGGTATATTATCTGTATCGGGTTGCACGCCTCAACAGTGTGATGTTGAGAATAGTTTTCCATATGTTACTTTGTATACCTTGCTTCCTAGTTTCTGAGGAAAGTCCGTATTGGGTGTTGCTCGGCGAATAGCGCATCGGTTGTGTCCTTTCAGGATTGAATGGTGTATATTACTTGCTTCACCGTGGGTGTGATGGATTGCTTGGTTTCAGACATCAATCTGTGCGTGGCTGTCTATTTTGAGCATGTGACTTGAGGTGCTTCATATGTAACAGTGTTTGGATAGGATTGCGCGTTGTGGCGAGTCCACGTGAAGTTATGACCTTTCGAGGAAGATTCGGGTACTCTATTTCTATGATGTGAGACGGGGCCTCAGCTTTGTGTTGTAATGGTACCGATGAGCTTGAGGTACAGCTCTTTCGTTTGAGTCAATTGTCATTATTTGAGTATGTTTAGATTGTTTCTCATTGGTACGCGTATTATGCAAGTTGTGGCTTAGGCTTATGTTGAGGTGTCATATCACCAGAGTGGTGTGTTGGATTCGAGGGGATCGTTGGAGTTATTAATGAATGCGAACAGGTGTGATTTCAGCTTGTTAGAAAGATAATATCGAGGTTTGACCCGAAAATCTGTTGTGATATTAGTCGAGGGAAGTGGCTTCATAAATGGTTGATCTGCGAGATAGTTACGGTTTATCGCATGTTTCAGTTTCCGTTGGCAGTATATGAAAGTGTTGGAATAAGAATTTAGCTAATAAAAGGGTTTTCTATCGGTATTTGGTTATTGTGGGCAATTGTTGTGAATAGAGGCCATCGTTTTGAGTGTTTGGATTGCGTGGTACACAATATGGTCTCACCTGAGGTTGCAAGTATGGGTTATTACAGCTAGTTCGGGTTTATTCTGGGTATAGATGTGAGGTCCTGACCTTGTGTATGATTTCGGGAAGTGCAATGTGGTTCTACGGCTTATGGTTTAGATGGATTGTGAAATTTCAGCTATATTGTGTTATCGGACCTATGCGAGATAGGGTGACGTGGGATCACCCCGGGTATATGCTTGGTAAGGTCATTCAGCTACTGGTTGGCTTCTAGTACAACTCTGGGTACGCTTGAGGACGAGCATTTGTTTAAGTTGGGGAGGATATGACGACCTGACCCGTTGTCTCAGGTATTACCACCCCGTTTTCCTCATTTATTTCTTCTTCACGTTTCATTATCGTCATTTGGCGAGTTAGAGTCGAATTGGTTTGGTTTTGGTGGAAAATGTGACATTTAGTCTCTTTAAGGAAGGCTTAAGTTGGAAAAGTCAACCGGACATTGACTTATGAGTTAGAAGGCTCGGATGTGATTTCCGGCGATGCTGTTTGCTTCGATGGATGATTTTTGACTTAGGAGTGCGATGGGAATTGATTTTGGAGGCCCGGTGTAGAATTAGGATTGAATTTGCGAAGTTAGTATTCTGTTGAATGCTGGTTGGTAGGTGAGATTTTAATCCGGGGATCGGAATGGAATTCCGAGATTTGTTGTAGCTTCGTTAGGTGATTTTGGATATGTTTGCAAATTTTCAGGCCATTCGGACGTCGTTTGGTCGGATTTTTGATCGAAAGTGCATTTCGAAAGTTCTTGAAGAACTTAGGCTTGAATAAAATGTGAATTGATGATCTTAGTGTTGTTTGAGGTGTTTTGATGATTGGAACAAGTTCGTGTGATGTTTTGGGATATGTTGGTGCCTTTGGTTGAGGTCCCGGGGGCCTCGGGGTGATTTCGGGTAATCAAACGAATCATTTTTGGATTTTTGGAATTGCTGGTTTTTCAGCTGTGTAATTGCAGAAGATTCCTTCTTCGCGTTCGCGTAGGGTGTGTCGCGAACGCGTAGAGTAAAGTTGGGAGGTCTGGATAGTGTTCTTCGCATTCGCGTTAGGGCCACGCGTTCGCGTAATTTGAGGACCTGGTACTTCGCGTTCGCGGTGCTGGGCACGCGTTCGCATAGTAGAAGTAGAGGGCCCAGCTCAGGTGTTCAACGCATTCGCGTTCAAAGGGTCGCGTTCATGTAGGTTCAGGGGCCCAAGCATCGCGTTCGCGGGTAAGTCACCGCACTCACGAAGAGTAATATTGGCCAGTGGAAATTTTGTGCATCGCGAACGCGAGACGGACCTCGCGTTCGCGTAGAAGAAAGGTTAGCTGGGCAGAAGGGTTTATTATGTTATTTCATCCGCGACCCATTCATTATTTTCTCCATTTTTGAACCACCTCAAGAGCTTTTTGGTAGAAATTGAAGAGGTTTTTCACGGGAATTGATTGGAGGTAAGTCTCGTGGCCTAGAAACGCTATTTTATTGAAGAATCAACCTTTAATTCTTGGAAAATTGGGTGAAAAATTGAAGAACTAGGGCTTAGGTTTTTGAAATGAAAATTTAGGATTTGAAAGGGCATTTGAACTCCGATTTTGGTGAATTTGATATGCACGGACTTGTGACGAGATAAGAAACCCGGAGTTGTTAATTTTTTGATTTTTTGAGAAGTGGGCCCAGGGCTCGAATTTTGCTAATTTCGAGATTCTTGATATTTTTCGATTGTTTTCGATTGGGTATTGTTCCCTTAGCATATTGTAATGTATTCGCTCTGGTTTTGGTTAGATTGGACGCGCGTGGAGGCCAATTTTAGCGGCAAAGGAGTTGCGAGCGAGGAATTTCACCGGTTCGAGGTGAGTAATACTTGTAAATGATATTCTGAGGGTTTGAAACCCCGGATTTGCACATCATAGTACTGTGTTGAGGTGACTTGTATGAGCGTGGGGTAGAGCACCATTGGGGATTGTGACTTGGTCCGTCCCGGTTATTAATTTTTACCGCGTATTTAACTGAAACTACTTGTTATCATCATGATTTGGTTGATTGCCATATTTTGGGCTTCGTGCCGATTATTTAAATCCTTCAGGGATTGTTAACACTGTTTCTGCATTACTTTGCATGTTATTTGATCTCGGTCCAGGGTTTTAGTACTGTTTTGCAAATTCAGCCATTTTTCATAATTTGAAAACTTAAATGATATTTTATTGACGTTTTGAGCGGAGAACTGCTATTTTATTGTTGCCCAAGGGGCTTATGTGCATTTCTGGACTGAGCATGGATCGGGCTATGCGCTGCAGCAGTGTTATAGTGATTTCTGCATGATGGTTGGCTCGGGCTGTGCGTCATAGTGGTACTGTATTGATATTGAGGCCGAGGGCCTGGTTGATGCCACGAGATGGCTTGATTATTGCGCTTGGGCTGTAGGATCCCCTTCGGAGTCTGTACATACCCCCAGTGAGCGTCGTCGATGATAAACACATGGTTGGCTCAGACTGCACGCCGCGTGGGTGCCTGAGTGTACCAGTATTTACATATGGTTGGCTCGGACTGCACGCCGCAGTGGGTGCCTGAGTGTGCCGGTCATGTGCATTGCATTGCATTCATGCATTAGTTCCTATTTGTGCTATGTGGCATGACATTTAGCACTCTCATATCATTGGCATCCATGCTATTTCTTGTACTGTTACCAGATACCCTGGTGTTATTTGTTAATGGAGTGTTGTGCCTGAGGAGCTGACTTGTGTGAGGACTCGCACTATCTGATTACGCATTCATTTGCTTGACTGTTGGAAAAGGATATTTTCAAAAGAGGTTTTTAACTGAGCGAGATATTTTCTAAAGTATTTTCACGGTTTTACTATTTTTTCAGGGATTGCACTGTTCTATATAGCATGATGGAGTGCTCCTACGTGATTTCTTGTTGCTCAGTTATTATTTACCCTTATTACTCATTGAGTTCGAGTACTCACTTTACTCTCTGCACCTCGCGTGCAGTTGCAGGTATTGTTCACCCGGTAGCGGGTTTTGAGTTGATTGAAGGTATCACTATTGTAGTGGGCAAGGTGACTGCCAGCGTTCGCGGCACCGGACTTCATCTTTGATTTCAGATTTTATTCTGTATATTATTATTGGCCCAACAGTTGTGTTCAGTCTTCTTTAGATGCTCGTGACTTGTGACACCCCGGTCGGGTTGTGTTGGGCTGTAAATATCCGTTATTAATGCAATTAAGTTGTATTCTCTATTCATTATATTTAATAATTGTTAAAGAGACTATTTGGGTTAGTTGGCTGGCCTTGTCTTCACGAGAGGCGCCATCATGACCGGGTTTGGAAATTGGGTCGTTACAGCTAGACACTAGTGTATAGATGCTCGTCACCTCGCCTATACACCATACTCGATCATTTATCAATTAGCAATTAATAACACTCTAATCCTATTCCCTCAAGCCAAAGTTAGATCAAACACTTACCTCGGTCCAAAGAATAACAATCAACTCTCTAATACCGCCTTTCCTCTACAATCTGACTCCGAAACTATGGTATCTAGGCATAATTAATTCAATAGTATCAATAAAAACTCAATGGCAACATCCCATAGCCTATATATGAATTTCCTAGCATTCTTCCAAAATTACCAAAATTCGACACCGGGCCCACATGGTCCAAACACGAGGCTCGGACCAAAACCCAATCACCCATAACCCCACGAGTTCAAATATGCAATTTGTATTAAGATTCGACCCCAAATTGAGGTTGAATCACCCAAAATTTCCAAAACCCTAAATCTAACCAAAAACCCCTAATTTCAACTTTAATTTCATGATTTAGGGCTAGGAAATTAGTGATTAGTTGAAGAAATTAAGTGGGAATAAAGTTAGGAACACTTACCTATGAAATTATGGAAGAAGAGGATCTTCAAACTTGTCTATGGAGGGTGAAGGGGAAGAGCTCGTGTGAAAAAAATGAAGAAATCCCGTCACTGGTCTATTTTTGAGCTTTAAAAATCACTGGGTCGCGTTTGCGGGAAAGGAGCCGCATTCGCAAAGGGTTAATTCAACAGACCATCGCGTTCGTGATGAGGAGGCTGCGAACGCGAAGAGAAAGATTTGGGGGTCCAGGACATGGTCTATCCGAACGCGTGGACAACTACGCGAACGCGATGAAGGGAGCCTTATGAACTATGCGAATGCGAGATGGCAAGCGCGAACACGATGAGTAAAATGAAGGCTAAGTCTTCTAAGTTAAAATACTCTACGCGAACACGAGAAGGTGATGCGAACGCGATGAAGAATGAAGCTGAAGCTTCGCGAACGCGAGAGGCATAGTGCGAACGCGAAGAAGAAAATCACTGAGCACCTGTTGCAGATTTTCTGCAATTCCACTAAGTGAAAAACCACCCCGAACCACCTACAGATCACTCCCGAGCCCTCGGGGCTCCTAACCAAACATGCACACTAACTCAACAACCTCATACGGACTTAATCGAGCGATCAAATCGCCAAAACAACATCAAAATCAATGAATCAAACCTTAAAATCATCACTTTTCATCAAACTTCATAAACTTAAAATTTTAGATAATTAGGTCCGAAACACGTCAAATGACGTCCGATTTCGACCAAACTTCACAGAAAGCACTTAACATCATAGAGTGCGTGTCACGCCTCAATATAGCGTTACGTTATGAAAGTCTGGGGTTTCAAACCCTCAGAACAGCATTTACAAGCATTACTCACCTCTAGCTCGCTATGCCCTTGCCTCTCAAATTGGCCTCCTCGTGCGACGAATCTGCCAAAAATCACACACACATCGATGAAGTTCGATTTCTAAAAGACGGGGTTGTAACCCATATATGTCTAAAATTCGTCCCTTAATGCTACTACAATGATCCAATACAGTTATGTAACTTCAATCTACAATACAACATTCAATAAGGCCAATATTGGTAATAAACTCCATAACTTATTCCATTTAGGCATATTATCAAACACCTTGTAGGCATAAATATTTACACCTCCTAACTATATAGTATTGGTTCATCCAACTATCACTATTAACCAACAAATTCACTCCACCATCATTCCTAACCAATTTATAACTTCCAACAACATATGTATGACCATTCATTCATACCCAATCATCAACCTCCTTAATTAAACCATTTCACAATCTCTACAACCAACACAACCTAGGTTAGGCACTTATGGTTTTCCATCATCATCCCATGAGTTCTAATGTATATATCATACATAAATAATCACCATAGAGTAGTTAAAGATGATAGACAAACCTCTCGTAGACCAAATCTTGAAAGACAACTTTGGG
>MU730571.1:15285-32752 GCA_026770625.1 Nicotiana glauca
GATAAGAATTCCAAGAATGAGAAGTTTTCCTAAAGGTTCTGCAGCCTCTCGAGGATAAATACAGACGTCTCCGTACCGATCCGCGAGACTCTACTAACCCTGCTCATGACTCGTGAGACCTAGTAACCCAGGCTCTGATACCAACTTGTCACGACCCAAATTCTATACCCAGTCGTGATGGTGCCTCTCGTGAAGACAAGGCCAGCCAACAACCCCAAATCCTCTTTCAGCAGCTATTAAACATAAATAAATAGAAATACTACTTAATGGCATTTAACTATTAAATTTCATCCCACACAACCCGACCGGGGTGTCACAAGTCACGGGCATCTAACGAGTATGGAACACTACTATTGGGCCAACATAGTATATACATACAAGGTAAAACTGGAATTTCAAAGACGGGATGCGGTGCCGCGAACGCTGGCGGTCACCTTGCGCAACTACCACAATATGCCCTTCAATCCTGCTAATAACCCATTACCGCATGAACAAAACCTGCAACTGCACGCAAGGTGCATGGAGTAAAGTGAGTACTTCCAACTTAGTGGTAATAAAAGAGAATAATAACTGAGCAATAAGAAAATACGTATGGGCACACCAAAATGCTATAAAAAGACGGTACAACCCTTTGAGAAAAACCAAAACGCTGTGAAAATGCTTTAGAAAATCTCAAGATCAGTTAAAAATCTCTTTTACAAATATCTCTTTTACTTTTTCAATAGCCAAGCATATAAATGCTACATCAGATAGAGCAATTCGGCTCATAAATCGGCCCCTTGGGCACAACACTCCTTAACATATAACACTAGGGTATCTGGTCAACAAGGCAAGTAACAGTATGTATGCCAATGATATACGAGTGCTAAATGTCATGCCATGTAGTTCAAACAGGAGTGAATGTATGAATGCAATGCAATGCATATGATCGCTAAGGCACGTAGCCCGATCTATTTGGGTACCCGCGCTCACTGTGGGGGTTCAGACTCCGGAGGGGCTCCTACAGCCCAAGCGCAATTATCAATATCACACCGCTGCAGTATGCAGCCCGATCCATGCATGAATATGCATATGCACACATAACGCTCGAGGCCTGAAAGCCTCCTCACATATCACTAGAGGACTGAAAGCCTCCTCATGTCACTCTTCATGCCCTCACATATGGCCCTCGGCCTCAATCAGTCCAAAAATAGTCGAAAAGCCCCTCGGGCATCAGTAAAACAATAATACTCAGCTCAAATGATAGTTCAAATATCAGTTAAATCTCCAAGTTTGAGTAAAATATAGCTGAGTTCATAAAATAGTGTAAATCACACGGACTGAGTTCAAATAATATTTCAAATAATGAGGAAAACAGTGATGATAGCTCACAAAGAGTTCAAACAATCGGCAATAAGCCCCAAGTACGGCAATGAGCCCAAGTCATAATGATAACAACAAATCATTTGCATATACGCGGTAAAAACCAACAACCGGGACGAACCAAGTCACGATCCCCAACGTTGCTCTACCCCACACTCAGGTCCAGCGTGCAAGTCACCACAATACAGCACTAAGATGTGCAAATCCGGGGTTTCAAACCCTCAGGATATCATTCCCAAGTAATACTCACCTCGAACCGGCGAAATCTCAAGCCCGCGACGCCTCTGCCCCTCAAATCGGCCTCCACGCGCGTCGAAACTAGCCAAAATAGAGCGAATACATCACAATATGCAAATGGGACAATACCCAATCGAAAACAATCGAATTATAGCAAGAACCTCGAAACCAGCAAAACTCGAGCCCCGGGCCCACTTCTCGAAAAATTACGAAATTCACATTTCCGGAATCCTCGTCTCACCACGAGTCCATATATATAAAATACAAAAGAATTGGAGTCTATTTGGCCCCTCAAATCATCACTTTACTCGCTCTTAGGCTTCAAGCTATAACCTCCATTTTTACCCTTTGATTCCTTCAATTTTTAGTGATTAATTCATGATTTTACACTATAATAACATAATCCGAGTCCAAATACCCATAACTGATGATTCTCCTTCGAAGCCTCTTCAAAATCGCCCAAAAATTGCCTAAGTCCTTAGTCCAAAATGTTTTCTCACTTCTGAAATTCGAATACACGGATTCACTTAACCCTTCTGCGATTTTTGCTTTTGCGGTCCCTCTACCGCTTTTGCGGGACCGCTTCTGCGGCCTTAAGTCCGCTTCTGCGGCTTCACTTAACTCACACGACCGCTTCTGCGGTCTTAAACCGCTTTTGCGGAAGCTGCTTCTGCGGTTACCCTGATCGCTTATGCGGTCTCAACTATATAACCTAGGACCGCTTCTGCGGTTAAATACCGGTTATGGGGTGTCCGCTCCTGCGGAATACTTCTACTTTTGCGGTAAAGCCACCCCTCCCCCAGGACCGCTTATGCGATCAAAGAGCCGCATCTGCGGAACCGCTCCTGCTGTCCTATTTCCGCAGATGCGGAAATACCAGAAGCTTTAAGAACAGACCTACTAGAACACTTCAAAATTCCCGTTAAACCTTCTGAAATCATCCCGAGGCCCCTGGGACCCCAACCAAGACCACCAACCTACTCCAAAACACCATACGAACTTGTTCCAATCATAAAAACACACACAACAACACAAGAATCATCAAATTACCACGGATTCAAGCCTAATTTTTCTTAAAACTTCCGAAACTCATATTCGATCAAAAACCCGACCAAACGACGTCCGAATGACATAAAAATTTGCAGACATATCCAAAATCACCTAACGAAGCTACTAGAACTCTCGGAATTCCATTCTGACCCTTGGATCAAAATCTCACCTACCAACCGAAATCCGCCAAAATTCAAACTTCACCAATTCAAGCTTATTTCTACACCGGACCTCCAAATTCAATTCCGATCGCACTCCTAAGTTACAAATCACCTCCCGAAACTAGTCAAATCATCGAAAATCCATTCCGATCCCTCTAACTCATAAGTCGACATCCAGTTGATTTTTCCAAACTATCCTTCTCTTAAGGAGACTAATTGTCTCATTTCCAACCAAACTCTATCCGAATTACTTCAAATTCACCAAACACATATAATGAAACATATAGAAGCATAAAACGGGGAAAATGGGGCGGAGATACATGAGACGACGGTCGGGTCATTACAGTATATCCCCTCATTGAGGAGTGATTACCGAAAATTGTGTGGGGTGATCCATATTTTTAATAAATCTAGGACCCCCCTCCCTTCCTATATTCTTTATTTTCTTTCAGTATTTTAACTCCTTATTTAAATAAATCAGCTTTTCTAATTGTTCTTTCAAACTTTATTTTCAAACTATTATGTGTTGAAATCCCCTCTTAGTTGAGCCTTACATGCCTATATGTTAATTGCACCTCAATTCACAATAATTGTCTGGCCGTGAACCACACTAGCTGATTCTGAGGGGTGCCTAACACTTTCTCCTTAGAATAATTTCAAGCCCTTACCCTATCTCTAGTTATTCAAATCAAACTCTTTTGGTGTCCTAATGCACCCTAATCATTAGGTGGCAACTCTTAAAATGCAAACCCAGTTCCCGAAAGGAACAAGCTATCCCTCGAAATGTCATTAACCCAATTTCGCAAGAAAATAGGGGCGCGACGACATGGCGACTATGCTGGGGATTTTTAGGCTTTTACCATTTTAGATTATTATTGTGAATTTATACTTCTTTACGTGAAATTATTTTTTTATTTCTTTTAAGCTTTCAATTTCCTTTTCGATTGCAAAACTGACTTGTCTTTTGTTTCTTTCTTTTACTGCTTTCCTTCATTGCTGCTTTAAATTATGAAAATTGTTATATTTACTGCTTTCTTAATGTGAAAATACGTGATAACATGTCTTTAATTATTGCATAATTATGATCAACATCATATTCCACTCGTGCCAAACAAATACCATAGCAACGCTTATAATGAGTGGTTGCGCTCTTCCGATATTATCACCTCCTAAATTCGGAAAAGGCATATTTGCGGTAAAACCAGTCGATCAACAGTGTAGTCGACAGTTCCGTGCCTTTCCCCCTTGAGTTGTCCGCTCAAGAGTACCAGTCTAAAACCCCATAGAAACCTTACTCTGATTAAAATTATGCATGTATCATGGTCAAACCTAGCCAAGTCAGTTATGTTTTCCACATAATAACTCTTTAAGATAGCCTTGTCCAAAGTCCCCCAGGTTTTCCTAAACCCAAATGGACATCATCACGTTCTGTGCATTTATTTGGAGAACTGAATGCTTTTATGCCAATACTTGATATTAAATAGCCGAGTTCGGTGGGGGAGAGGGCCTAACCATATTTTCTTGCAAAAATATGAGGCACGAGGTCCCCAGTTTCGATATGATTAGCACGCCCCCACTCTTGCTAGACTAGTGGAGGAGTCTTCCATCAAATGACCAAATCAATGAGTGGAAAGAGAGAGCCGCTAAAGCTAGCGAAAAGTTGGAATATCTGGAATACAGTCTGTTGGAATTGGAAGGAAAAGTGAGGAAGAGAGTCAACGACTGCTAGAACGTTGAGGGAAACGAAGAAGGGCATCTAGCGAAGCCATTCTTATTAACAAGACGATATGAGCTGGAAGATCGGATCAGCGAGAAAATTCAATTTGGGGAAGGTCCTTCTGGGACCAAATAGATAGGAGCTTTACTTTTTAATAAAATGTAATAAGGCCAATGGCCACTAGCAACTTTTATTTCCTGTTATTTTGTGTCAATTTGGAATTTCGTCTACTTTTTATCAATAAAATGAGGCATTTAGCATTCCAAGTTCTCCAATTCAACTTGTCGCTAGGCCTACCTCGGGCACAACGAGGACACACTTTACATTCCCACACTATGTTTTTAAATATTGCAACCCTTTTTATACAATCCTCACTGACTTGCTATCTTTTTATTTTTACTTTTTGTTTATTTTCCCCTCCCCAAAGGTTATTTCGTGCACTCTGGAAACATCATCCTATTCCACGAGATATAAGGGCCCTCCACCTACTCCTCCTCTTAGTCCTGTCAGAAACAAGAACAAAGGGAAGATGGAAGATTTGAACAACGCCAGAAAGGAAAACTCAACTGAACAGGTAGAGGTCACTCATGGTCATCAGGTTTCCAAAGAAAATGCGTCCCAAGTGGAGCAAAAGCTGCTAAAATTCCAAGAAGAACTTGATCAGGTTCAGAATCTGGCAAATCTATCATTTTCCCTCACTACTCCAGATATCAATTTCCCAAATGCTCAGAATCCTATACCTCCACAGAACATCCCAAAGAAACCAAGCCATTCCACTCCTCACCACCACTGCAACACCTGCCATACCTCAAATAATACCTCACTGCTCATCCAGAACTCCAGAACTCCACAAATAACCTCTGCCACACCCAACATAATACCCCCATCTACGTGGAGACTATGTCACACTCTACCCATCCTATCTCAAGCACACCCGATTCTGATGATAAAGACTTGCTCATCAGCAACCTAGCCAAAGAACTTAAGAAATTGACTAGCCGAATTCAAGGCGTTGAAGGGCGTAAGGGAATTGAAGGGCTAAACTACAAAGAACTTTGCATACAGCCCGATGTCGAACTGCCCGAGGGGTACAAACCTCCTAAGTTTGAGATGTTTGATTGTACAGGGGACCCAAGAGTCTATTTAAGAATGTATTGTGACAAGTTGGTTGGATTAGGAAGAGTCGAGAAAATCCACATGAAGTTTTTCATGACGAGCTTGAAAGGAGATGCTTTGTCTTGGTACATTAGCCAAGATCCAAAGAAGTGGTCGAACTGGGTAAGCATGGCATCCGATTTTATGGACAGATTGAGGTTCAACACGAAGAATGCACCAGATGTATTCTATATTCAAAATCTAAAGAAGAAGCCCACGGAAACATTCCACGAGTATGCTACTCGTTAGAGACCCGAAGCTGCTAAGGTTAGACCCGCCTTAGAAGAAGAACAAATGAACAAATTCTTCATCTGGGCCCAACACCCACCGTATTATAAGAGGCTAGTGATGATTGAGGGCCACAAATTTTCTGACATTATCAAGCTAGGATAGAGGATCGAAGAGGGCATCAAAAGAGGTATGGTTACAAATTTTGAGGCCTTGCAAGCTACAAATAAGGCCTTACAGTCAGGTGGTGTGTCCAAGAAAAGGGACATAGGAGCCATAATGGTGGCACAGAGAACCAAATCTCCCATCAAAACCAAGCCTGCCCAATGCCTCCACTCACATATCAGCTTACTCCAAACTACCAAGCACCCCACCCTCTTACCAAACTCCACCACCCATTTATCAATTACCTCCACCCCCACATATCAGCCTACTTCACCCAAATATTCCCAACCCGCACATGTTTACCAAGCCTACAAAACTCAACCAGCATACTATCAATCCCTTCCTACACGCCAAAACTACCCTAGACCTCAACAAAACGTTGACTGAAGGCCTCCAAAATAATATACGGCTATTGCTGAACCTATTAACCAGTTGTATGAAAGACTCAAAGCTGTTTGTTATGTCACCCCTATCCCTTCTGCAACCCTTGAGAACCCTTCTGAGTGGGTTAATCTAAATAAATGTTATGCATACCATTTTGGCATGAAAGGACACACCATTGACGAATGTCGTTCTCTGAAAGATAAGATCCAGACCTTAATTGATAACAAGATTATTGTGGCAAAGGATCCTGCTCCAAATGTCCGCAATAACCCTCTGCAAGACCACAAGGGTGGAGGCGTTCACTTGATTAAAATAGAGGATGTTTGGGATCCCAAGGGATCGATCAATTTGATTACAGAAGGTGACGGCCCAAAGAAACCAATAGTCACCCTTAATCCGATCGTAGTCCAAATTAATCCCTCTAGGGATGCCAAGATAAATACATCCATGCCACTTGAGTTTGAAGTGACGTCTTTTGAAAAGACACCAGCACCAATTAAGGTCGAATTCATATCTCCAGCAAATGCACCTACAACATTTGAAGTTGTAGTTTTACCGCCCAAGGTGCATACTCCGTTCAGAGTATAGATAGCCATGCCAATTCTAGTGGCAATGTCGGCCACAACACCATTCCATACAAAGGCTATACTGTGGGACTACACATCTGAGGCAAGAAGGAAAGTCAAGTTTATGTTCGGAGAAGCTGTTGTGGCACAGGGTATAATGAGAACTGGTGGAGTTTATACCCCAGAACATCTGGCTGATTTGAGCAAGCAGGCCTCCAACTGGCACACCATCACCGAGACTGGGCCAGATGTTCTCTAGAGAAAAATACAGGCCAAGGAATACTCGATCATTGATCAGCTTAACAAAACACCAGCGTAAAATTTCTATCCTTGCTTTGCTACAAAACTCTGATGCACACAAGAATGCCCTGTTAAGGGTGCTGAGTGAAGCATATGTGCCAAAAAACATCACTAGCGGAGAGATGGCTAACATGGTAGGACGGGTATTAGAAAGTCACAAGATCACTTTTCATAAAGATGATCTGCCACCAGAAGGGATGAGTCACAACAAGGCATTGCACATCACCGTACAATGCAAAGATTATTTTATCACCAGAATCCTGATTGATGGAGGGTCCAACCTCAACATTTGTCCATTGGTAACACTGAGGATGTTGGGTAAATGACTGCATGAGATCAAGGACGGGGCCATCAATGTGAAAGCTTTCGACAGTTCCCAAAGGTCTACCATTGAGGAAATTAGTCTGTGTTTGCAAATGGGGCCCACTTGGTTCTATGTTAATTTCCAAGTGATAGACGTGCCAGCATCTTACAATTTGCTGTTGGGACGATCATGGATTCATGCCGTTGGGGCCGTTGCGTCAACACTACACCAGGCAGTAAAGTTTGAGAGGAATCACCAGGAGGTGATCATTCACGGTGACGGTAGAAATCCCATATATAGTCGCAAGACCATCCCGGAAATAGGAGGCAGAAGAAAGATAGGTGGGGAGATCTATCCCAACATCAAGCGGGTCAACGTCATTGATAAGGACAAATGGTGAGAAAACAAAATTGAGAGCATATTGAACTGGAGTGGATAAGAACCTGGCAAGGGGCTTGGCAAGAACCTCCAAGGAATCGCTAAGCCTATAAAACTCAAGAAACTTGGCACCACCTTCGGTCTGGGATATGAGTCTACCTGGGAAGAATTCAACAACTAGTCGCCACCATGGCGCGGTCCTTACTATCCGCTGGAGCAGCCAATATCACGCTTGGAACAGACTTTCCAACCGGCCAATATTATCTATGGTTCAGAAGAAGAGGAAACACTAGCAGCAGTGAGGAATATTTTCCTCTAAGATGATAATATGGATTGTTGTGTCATTTTCGAGGAGGAAGGGGAGGAAGGCTCTTCCATACAGGCTATAAGTAGAGGAGCACGCCTCAATAACTGGACTATCAGAACCACCAGAGTCCGACAAGCCTCAGGCATTACTATTACTTATCTTGATAAACCAATGACTATGATATGCAATGAGACAACGCAATAAACGGACATAGATTCAGAGGAAGATGACATAACTGAAGAGATTGTTAAAGAAGTTGAGAACTTTGAAAATCGACCTAATTCCCATCTGGACGAGACAGAAATTGTTAATCTGGGGGATTAAGAGAATGTCAAAGAAACACGAATCAACGTTCACTTATTGTCATTAGAAAAGAAGGAATACACAAAATTTCTAAGAGAATATGAGGACATATTTGCCTGGTCGTATGACGACATGACGAGCCTGAGCACATCTACTATGGCTCATAAACTGCCAACTGATCTGACATGTCCACTGATAAAGCAGAAGCTCAGAAAGTTTAAATCGGATATGAGTTTGAAAATCAAGGAAGAAGTCACTAAGCAAGTCAAAGCTAAAGTTCTCAAGGTAGTAGAGTACCCGACATGGTTAGATAATATCATGACTATACCAAAGAAGGAAGGGAAGGTTAGAGTCTGTGTCGACTGCCGGGATATCAACCGGGCCAGTACAAAAGACGACTTCCCTTTACCAAACATACACATCCTGATCAACGATTGCGCCAAGCATGAGTTGCAATCATTTGTGGATTTTTTTGCTGGTTATCATCAGATCTAGATGGATGAAGAAGATGCTGAGAAAACGGCTTTCATTACGTCGTGGGGAATGTACTGCTACAAGATGATGCTGTTTGGGTTAAAGAATGTAGGATCCATTTACATGAGGGCCATGACAATAATTTTTAATGATATAATACATAAGGATATCGAGGTATACGTAGATGACATCATCATCAAGTTGAAGAAGGCCACTGATCATATGGACGATTTGAGGAAATTATTCAATAGACTACGGAAGTACAACCTAAAGCTAAATCCCACAAAGTGTGCATTTATAGTTCCTGCTGGAATATTACTTGGGTTTATTGTGAGCCGTCGAGGAATACAATTGGATCCATCAAAGGTCAAGTCCATTCAGGAGCTTTCGCCGCCAAAGAACAAGAAGGACGTGATGCGTTTCTTAGGAAGGCTTAACTAAATCAGTCAGTTCGTAGCATAATCCATGGTCATCTGTGAGCCAATCTTCAAGATATTGAAGAAGGATGCTACCACCAAATGGACCGATGATTGATAGAAAGCTTTTGACAGAATCAAAAAATACCTATCAACACCAACAGTCTTAGTCCCGCCCGAGCCAGGTAGACCTTTACTACTCTATATCGCAGTATTAGATGGGGCCTTCGGTTGCATCCTGGGGCAGCATGATGAAACGAGGAGGAAAGAGAAGGCCATTTACTATCTCAGCAAGAAGTTCACTCCGTATGAGGCCCGATATTCTCTGTTAGAGCATACCTGTTGTGCTCTGACTTGGGTGGCCCAGAAGCTGAGGCATTACTTATGTGCCTATACTACTTAGCTCATATCAAGGATGGATCCTCTAAAGTACATCTTTCAGAAGTCCATGCCCACTGGAAAGCTAGCTAAGTGGCAAATCCTGTTGAGTGAGTTTGACATTGTCTGTGTGACTTAGAAGGCAATCAAGGGACATGCAGTAGCCGATCACCTTGCAAAAAATCCTGTGGACGGAGAATACGAACTCCTGTATCTGCATCACGTACAGAAATTGAGAAAGAGGTTCACAAAGATAGAATTCCGACATGTTCCTAGAATCCATAATGAATTTGTCGATGCATTGGCTACCATATCATCTATGATACAGCATCCAAACAAGAATTTCATTGATCCCATTCCGATAAAAATCCATGATCAGCCAGCTTATTGTGCCTATGTTGAAGAAGAAGCAGATGGAAAGTCTTGGTTTCATGATATCATGGAATATTTGGCTAAAGGAGAATATCCAGGACTCGCAAATCCTACTCAAAAGCGCACACTTTGGAGGCTGTCTAATAATGTCTTCCATAGAAGAGGAATCCTGTATAGGATAACTATTGATCTGGGACTACTAAGGTGTGTCGACTCAAAGGAAGCATCCAAACTGCTAGAAGAAATCAACGTTGGGACCTGTGGTCCACATATGAACGGTTTTGTCTTAGCAAAGAAAATCCTCCGAGCTGGTTAATTTTGGATAACTATGGAGACAGACTGCGTCCAGTATGTCCGAAAATGCCACCACTGCCAGATACATGCAGATATGATAAAGGTACATCCCAATGAGCTTAATGCAACGATCTCACCATGGATTTTTGTTGCCTGGAGAATGGATGTTATTGGACCCATCGAGCCTGCCGCTTCCAACGGACATAGATTCATCCTAGTGGCAATTGACTACTTTAACAAGTGGGTCAAAGCAGCATCTTACAGAGCATTGACTAAGAAAGTCGTGACAGACTTTGTCCGTGACCGTATCATTTGTCGACTTGGGATTCCAGAGTCAATCATTACTGATAATGGCTCCAATCTCAACATCGACTTGATGAGAGCTATGTGTGAAACCTTCAAGATCTGACACAAGAATTATATGGCCTAAAGCCTCAGGTGAATGGAGTTGTAGAAGTTGCCAACAAGAACATCAAGAAGATATTGAGGAAAATGATAGAGAAGCATAAGCAATGGCACGAAAAGCTATCATTTTCCCTGTTCGGATATCGCACCACTATCCGCACATCAACTGGGCAACCCCTTATATGCTGGTATATGGTACAGAAGCCGTCATTCCCACCGTAGTAGAAATTCCTTCCTTAAGAATCATGTAGGAAGCTAAGCTCAACGATGCAGAATGGGTGATGAGTCGTTACGAGTAGCTGGCTCTTATAGACGGAAAGAGAATGAATGCAGTTTGCCATGGTAAACTTTATTAGAACAGAATGTCCAGAGCATTCAATAAAAGAGTAAGGCCAACACAGTTCACACCGGGGCAGCTGGTATTAAAGAGAATTTTCCCGCATCAAGATGAACCCTAAGGGAAGTTCTCTCCCAACTGGCAGGGTCAATACATGGTTCACCGGGTTCTGACAGGAGTAGCCCTTATACTTGCAGAAATAGACGGAGAAGTCTAGCCAAAACCAATCAACTCAGATGTAGTCAAGCGTTACTATGTGTAATCTTATGCTTTCCTATATGATGTAAATTGAACTATATCTGACCTGATTACCGTCTAAGAGGGGATACGTAGGCAGCCTTGTGGGTTCGTTGGGTAGAATTTTGAGGAGGACCCTCAAAATTCCGAAGTAATTTCAGCCAATCATCGCAAGCAGCGGTCAGAAGCGTCAACCCATTAAATTGGGACAGAATTTTGAGGAGGACCCTCAAAATCCCATTGCAAGAGAGGTCGAAATGTCTTGAGCCACATCACAGTCGTTGGTTCATCAAAAATGTGTTTCTTAAATATATACTTATGTCATATTTTACAAATTCATGCATGTTTATTATCGAAATCGCCTTGTTCAGCAACGTTACCACCAAAAATACATATCGTATCACCAGATCAAAGCCGAACAGGTCAAGCAGAGCCAACGGGGATGTGAACTAAGCTTCACCCCTTGATAAAACTCACGATTTTTCTTTGAATACAGATACATGGATTGCGAAAGCATCTGGCTTACTATACACTCACGAGATAAAACATTGTTCATGAATACAACTCTCAGAATTATTGCATTTACCAGCATTCACTATCCACGCACACCGGCGATATTCCCTATATCACAATATCCCTTGCAGTCACAATTTTGCAACCTGCTATCAGCTAAGAAAACTCTATTACCATTTGCCATTTTATTTCCATATTGCATAAGGCTACCATTATGCCTTCCGAGACTAAACACTGTCTCCATCTGCATTTTCTGCATTGCATATGGCTACCATTTATGCCTTCCGAGACGAAACACTGTCTTCATCTGCATTTTTTGCATTTCATAAGGCTACCATTCTGCCTTCACAGACTAAACATTGTCTCCATCTGTATTTTCAGCATTGCACAAGGCTACCATTCTGCCTTTCGAGACTAAACACTGTCTCTATCTACATTTTCTGCATTGTATAAGGCTACCATTCTGCCTTCTAAGACTAAACACTGTGTCCATCTGCATGGCTGGAAGATCGCCACCTTATCTACATTTTTTGCACGGCTGAAAGATTGCCACCCTATTTACACTTGAATGGCTGAAAGATCGCCACCTATTTACGTTCTGTATGGTTGAAAGATCGCCACCTTATTCACATTTTTCGCACGTCTGAAAGATCGCCACTTTGTCTACATTATACATGGGCTAAAAGATCGCCAAAGACTGCATTTCATGGGCTGAAAAATCGCCAAACTATCCGAAGGGGTCATTGTTCGGAGGCACCATTTGCATACCCCAAGAACGCCATGACATGGCCTAAGGATCCCTTTAATCTTTAACATATCATTATTCAAAGGCATCATGGTTCGGAGGCATCATTCTCATATCCCGAGAACATTGTTTCATGGCCTGCGAATCCTTTATTATTATACGCTTCATGACCCAGGACATCATGGTCTAAGGACGTCATCCTAATCGTCCAAAGATAACATTCATGGTCCGACAGGAATATGCATCAAGTTTAAATTTATGCACAATATATGCTTTTATTGCTTATTTGCAGGTGAACCGACTAGCAATGACCATCTCAACAGGAGTGATACCACTCCAGTTCCCGCAGCCCTATCTGACCTTAATCATTCACCCCGTCCTGAATATTGCGTCTATTTCTTGGAAAGTCCCTATCGGCATATTCTGCCGACGGATCCTGAACTACATATGGTCGGATTGTAAGTCCAGGGATATGTAGGCAGCTCAAAAGCTAGAGCATGGCCAAACCTCTTCAAACCATTTCGCCAGGTCAAAATTCGCCATCATATCTTTACCCGACAACTCATTCATCATTCCCGGGTAAAGATAGACAGTTGTTGATACCCAATTTTTCTCTATATATTTTAATAGGCAAAATACTTTCAAAATAGCATATTTATACTAAAATATAGCTAAGACAATTTTTGCATATTTTTACAAATTTATTTCGTATTTTTAAAGCTAAATTGCATATGATTGCAATATTAGCCTCTTTTAGATTTAATTACGTTTATGTCTATAAAATTAGGTCCAATATTTTTAATTTGATAATTATGTGTTATTAATCATTTTAGTACCTTTAATTTATTTCCAGAAATTACTTTACTATTTTTTATAAAAATAAATAAGGGAAATATGGCTATTTAAAATATAGCCCAATTGTGTTTCGATTGTGGTCTGATCTGAACCCCAATTTTTAACCCAATTACCCAACCCAACCCTACCTACAACCCAATTAAAATAACCTGGCCGGATCCCCTACCTACCCATTCAATCCAGGTCGTTGATCAAAATGATCAACGACCATCATTAACCCTTTCCATAATTAATCCCGGCCTACCCCTAACCCTAATCATTTTTCACCTATAGCCGCCTTCAAACCCCCTCCTCTATCAACTCTCTCTCAATCCCCCATCAAACCCTAGCCGCCGTCCTCAACTACCACCTGAAAATCTAACTAATCCATGGCTTCCAAAGCCATTGAAGTTCTGTATCGACCTCGTATGACTCATACATGCTCGATTATCATAGTTTCAAATCCAGACCTTGAAGAAGCTTGGCCCAGACTTTGGTCGATCGTAGTTTTTATGGCTGTCTCTGGTCATGTTTGACCTTGCTTCAGCCAGCCATGGCTATTCAAGCCTGATTCGTGACTTCTCCTGCTTAGATCGATGATTGCAAAGCCTTTCTCACCATCTGGGGTTTTTCTGAAACCCTAACCTTTGAGGTTCTTTCGATTCTTTTAGATCTGTTTTAGATCTGTGTTTACTCTAAATGTCTAAACATTTTCTCAAGGTCTCTTTAAGAACTTTACCTTCATCCCCCTTTATCTTTTCCGATTTAGGTTTTGCTAAATTATTTTGAAGCTTTTTCTGATTTTTAACATGTTCTACTGTGTTTCCTTATGTCGTTCTTCTACTTGAGTCGCATGTTGAGGTCCTTAAACTTTTGAGATTTCTGAATTTGTTTTTGTTAATATTTCTGTCTAATTTTCTTGTCTTTCATCTTTATACTTGATTGATGGTGAAAACCCTAAAATTTGGGGTCCATTCGAGTTATGAGATTATTTTCTATGTGATTTACTTGTTCGTCATGCTCTGAATTCGATTGTTTTGAAAACCCTAATTTTCTTTGGACCTATTCGAGTTTCTGAGGTTGTTTCATCTGTCGCTCTACTGAATTTCGAAATCTTTTGTTTCAACCTCTATTTGTTTATGTGATTTTGACTTCATACTCCTATTGAAACTCTACTATAAGGTATTTTCACTTGACCCCTTTGCATGCTATTTGATACTCCCTCCTTTTCTCTATTACTATGTTACTGAAATCGACCTATGTGACTACCATGTTTCGATAGATCATTAGCTACTGACTTTGTGTTTCCTATTACATGATGCTTTTCTTTGTCATGAGTTCAGCCTCGCATGCCTAATGTTTATGCACTCTTTTTATGCTAATTTTCCCACTAAAATGATCTTCAATTTTTGACTGATTTCAAACCTCCTTGTGTAATTCTGATTGCACTCGTGTAATTAATTCAATCCTTATTTTATTAATTCCCTGTTTCTTGGTTTGATTTCAAAGCTTCCCTTTAGACTTTTGATTCTCTTGTCTTTAACGTGGTTTATTTTTTATTCATGTGAGCCCATGTCATTCTCCCCAAATCAGTAATTTCGAATCCCTGATTCCTTGATTTAATATGTACTGATTGTCTCCATGTTTTGTAAATCTATTGCGTTTCCTATCTTATTTGGTTAACCGAGTATCTTCACTAATTCTGCACTAGTTGTTTCCTTAATTGGACTCCTATGTACTTACCCCTAATTATCTATTCTATACATGATGTTCTACTTGATTTCTTTCCTTAAATATTTTCTGCCCATTACCGTTTGATTTTAACTCCTTAATTAAAGGAAGTCCTGTACTGATTTGTTTATAATTGACACCCCCACACTTACTGCTGAACCATGATTCTTGCTAAATTTTCTACCAGTATTCAAACTATAAATGCCTTGCTGTTTCATTAACACACACGAACACTTTGAGTTCTAAAATCACTTACACTCAAAAACATTCTCTCCTGCATTACTACTTCTGCTGTGACCTATTTAGCTGGCGGGAAACCAAACCTATATTTAAAATCCCGCTACCTGCTCTTACTATATTTTTGCTTCTTTGAACTGGTATGTCCTGATTAAGATTTCAGTATCACAACAATATGTATACTTAATACTTTTGTTTTCTTGTCTGCCTAGTTCTTGTGTTTAATTCAATACTTCATTCTAAGCATGTTGTACTTCCTTTCTGCCTGTTCTGAATTTATTATGCATCCTAAACCCCTACCCCAATGTGTTTGATACTGATGGTTTGTTTGAGGCATGACAGTATTAAGTACTGCTGTCTATGACTCAAACTTGATTCCCCTGGAATCATAACCTCTATGTTACCATTATATGTTGTGCATTCTGGTTGATTTTGTAAGCATAACAACACTCCCTATTGATGTGCATGCCCATAATTAACTAATGCCTAAGTACATAAGCTCTTTGCAATTTTTCAACCCCTGAACCCCTTTGTATGAAATTGTCAATTTGTTTATGGCTGTTTCCCAGCACCTCTTTCCCTTTTCTTTACTTTCTTAGTTCTTAAAGCTCTATTTCTTCACTTGCACGCTCTCTTAGACTTAAGTTCTGCCCCCCTCTTATGAGCCTTGCCTTGGGACCCATTGAGCTCCCTTCGAACTTGGACACTTGAGGGCTGGCACTTCCACACTGTACTTGTCCCTATTCTAGTGATACAATATGAGTGTGAGCGTTGCCTGGAGTCCCATTGAGGCTCTTAGGGAACTCTGACACACTTAAATTGGAGAAAGGCTTTGGATCAATGGTCTTTGAGTTGGTGTATCTCATAAATTAGAGAGGAAGTCAAGACCTAGACTTCCTCTGGTTGTACTTTTTCTTTGCACATTTCTGATGTAATTTGTTATTTCTGATTTGCAATAAGTTATAATAAACATTTGGGGTTGACTAGTGAAAAGGGGTGCGTAACTATGCATTGCAAGGGTATAAACCTTACCTATAGGAATGTTTTAGCTTCTACATATTCAAATTTCAACTAGAAACCATGCCTATAGGATATTTTAACTTCTTCATATTCAAACTTCACTTAGACATTACACCTATAGGGATGTTTTTAATTCTGCACAATTCAAACTATTTAGATACCATGTTTATGAGGTTTAAAACAAGTTTCTGCCTTTTAGATACCATGTCTATAAGGTTTCTACAGTTAGATACCATGTCTATAAGGTTTAAAACAAGTTCTGCATTTAGACATCATGCCTATAGGGTTTTTCCAATTAGATACCACGTCTAAAATCAATAATGCATAGAATCATGCCTGTAGGGATCCTCGAGCAATTCTGGTTCGTTTTCATTCACAGTCAATGTTAGATATAAAAAGTCAGTTGTAATATAGGCTATCACCTGCAGAACCTATAAACAATTTCTTTAATTTTATATGTTCTGCATCTTTTGTAATAATCTATGTCCCTCGCTTAACAAGTTTAAAAAGTATGTATATAGGACTTCAGGCAATTCATTCTGAGCTTTACTATCTCATCACCTTCTAAATCCAGTAGATATCATCCCTATAGGACCCCGTCTAAACACTTAGGCAAGCTTTAGAGTAATAACTGTAAACTAAATTTGTTTCTATTAATCATTACAACCAACAGGCAGTCCTAAGTCGGGCTTCTTATATGAGTTGTGTAATAAAGCAGTCTGCCCCGACATTTATACTCCCTCGTCTTTGGTATTTTAATCAGACCTAAACAGTATGTACAAGTCATGCTGATTGTATGATTTCTTTGTGTAAGGCGGTATATATGAGCCTTTGTTTGTTTATATTTCCCCCCTTCC